>JAYJKW010000138.1:253628-256128 GCA_035084275.1 Hydrolagus colliei | reverse complement strand
AATGACTTGTTCCCTAGATAGTGGAAGTAACACCGGTTTTAAACAGAAATAACACCGGTTTAAACAGACAGGGCATTTCTGCTGACAAAAGAACCAAGGGTTTCACAGGATAGCCATTAAAGGAACGCAGGAACAGAAATACATGGAGGGTAGCCATTAACACTTTAACACCTAAGCACACCCTGTGCTCTCACTCTGAAAACACTTTGTCTTCTCTCTCTCTCTGTCACCTCTCTCACCCAGGTATAAATGTTTAGTAAATTAAGAATCATTTCTGAAAAACCTCCTTGAAAAAGCCACAGGTATTGGCGAAACGTCGGGGGAGTTTTCAATTAATAATTCTTTTCCTTCTTTAATAGTTATCAATTAAGAATTATTTTTCTTTTTTAATAATTATTTCTCCTCCTTTCCAGTTTCCAGCACAGAAAGCGCTTTAAACCACAGAGAGCCGGTGTGGCTGAGGTGGGCGTTTTAAACCGCAGAGAGCCGGTGTTACCGAGTTGGGATCGTTAGACCTCGACCCTCGGTATATTTTGTGTAGTGGATTTTCTGTTCTCTTTTTCCCCCCTTTTTTTTCCACTCTTATTAGTTAATAATTCTTTTTAATAATTACTTTTCCTCCTTTCCAGTTTTAACTTCCTTAATAGTTATTAATTAAGAATTTTTTTCTTATTTAATAATTATTTCTCCTCTTTTCCAGTTTTAATTTCTTTAATGGTTATTGATTAAGAATTCTTTTATTCAATAATTATTTCTCCTCCTTTCCAGTTTCCAGCACAGAAAACGCTTTAAACCACAGAGAGCCGGTGTGGCTGAGGTGGGCGTTTTAAACCGCAGAGAGCCGGTATTGCCGAGTTGGGATCGTTAGACCTCGACCCTCGGTATATTTTGTGTAGTGGATTTCTGGTTTTCCTTTTCCTTTTTTTTCCACTCTGTCATCAATTAATAATTCTTTTTCCTCCCTAATAATTACTTTTTTTTCACTCTTTACTTTTTTTCCCATTAAACCCACCCCCTTTGTTTAGCTTTTTTTCCCCTTAAACCCACCCCTTTTGTTTAGCCTCTTTTCCAGCTACCCGGGCAGGGGAATGTCGAAAGCCACGAGAGTAGGCCGCGGAACCGGGATCCTCGGATAACCCAATCAAGGTTCCTAGCAAAGACCCGAACCCCCCGGAGTAAGCTTACCTCTCTCTCCTTTATACATCTTTCCACACCCCACTCATTTCTCACAACATGATACGGACTTAATGCAAGTTACAGAAATGTAACCGAACGTATCTGAGTGACTTGGGTGGGTCTCAAAATAACACACACCAGGACACATTCACAAGGACAGTGAGGGCCTTTTTTAGATTGATGCAGACATACCATCATTTAATTATTCTAAAGAATAAAGACACCCCCCCGAAGGGAATTCGGAACCAAGTAGAGAAATTAACAGAATTTATTAAACCGGCTATGCCTTCAAAAGAGACCCTCTGCAAATTAAACAGGAATGCAGAGAGGTGGGCAAAAGAGACCCGCAATACCCTAATCAAACATTATGAAGATAGTGTAATTCAATTAAACAATGAGATTATATCAATAGGACAGATTGATCGAGTGGAGGAAGCCCTCACAGTGGCAACCTCCTGGGCAAGGAAGGCCCTTAAACATAAATTTAGAATCTCAACAGCAGATAGGGCTAGACAACATATTATCAGAATGGGTAGAAACCCACCCCCTCTACACACACCCCACCCCCACCCATCCCCCTACCACACCCCAACTAACCGAACCCCACCTTACAATAACACCCCAAGTAACCACAATTTCAATAGCACCGAAAATAACTCCTAATTACTAACCGCTAACCCCTAAAAAACTTACCCTAACCCTAAAACAAGAACCCTAAGTATGCCTAATTTTTTCCCCCCCCTAAAACCCCCCCCCAAAAAAATATTTCTCCCTCATTTTTAAAAAAAACAATATTGTTTTCTTAAAAAAAACCCTCAACACATTCATGAGCCCTAACGTAATTTGACAAGGCCCAGCACAGGGCACGGGCAAGAAAACACAAGCATATGTGTACCAATGATCCCCGAAATTTAAAAAACCTAACCCCTACAAGTGCCACGAGTGTTTCCCGATGATAAAACCAAGACAGGTGTAACACAGGAAATAAGCCAAGAACGTGGCTGCTACTGTGTACAACTTTTCTAAAAGAAAGTTTGAGAGAATCATTCGTGCTGCCAGAAAAGTGGGATCACAAATTACGAGCGGGCCAGGATTGAATGTGTACCCAGGCCGACATTCCCAGCACAGGGAAGTCCGAGGCAACAACAGAATCCCTTACCTTCCTTTTTCCCCCCCCCAAAAAAACGCAGGTTAGATTTTTTTAACAAAGTCACCTATTTTTAAGCAGCATAACCTATCTAATTTTCTCACAATAGCTAGAATAGGCCATAGGATTCCTCTTTTGAAACAAACTTAAAGCTGAAACTTTTAATACCAGTAGGGG
>JAYJKW010000138.1:121128-248628 GCA_035084275.1 Hydrolagus colliei | reverse complement strand
TAAATTTAGAATCTCAACAGCAGATAGGGCTAGACAACATATTATCAGAATGGGTAGAAACCCACCCCCTCTACACACACCCCACCCCCACCCATCCCCCTACCACACCCCAACTAACCGAACCCCACCTTACAATAACACCCCAAGTAACCACAATTTCAATAGCACCGAAAATAACTCCTAATTACTAACCGCTAACCCCTAAAAAACTTACCCTAACCCTAAAACAAGAACCCTAAGTATGCCTAATTTTTCCACCCCCCTAAAACCCCCCCCAAAAAAATATTTCTCCCTCATTTTAAAAAAAAACAATATTGTTTTCTTAAAAAAAACCTTAACACATTCATGAGCCCTAACGTAATTTGACAAGGCCCAGCACAGGGCACGGGCAAGAAAACACAAGCCTATGTGTACCAATGATCCCCGAAATTTAAAAAACCTAACCCTAACCCTAACCCTAACCCTAACCCTAAGGATAACACTAACCCTAACCCTAACCCTAACCCTAACCCTAACACCCTAACACCCTAACACCCTAACACCCTAACCCTAACCCTAACCCTAACCCTAAGGATGACACTAACCCTAACCCTAACCCTAACCCTAACCCTAACCCTAACCCTAACCCTAAGGATGGCATAACCCTAACCCTAACCCTAACCCTAACCCTAACCCTAACCCTAACCCTAACCCTAAGGATGGCGTTGATTAAACCCTAAAGGAACCCGAAGGGAATTCGGAACCAAGTAGAGAAATTAACAGAATTTATTAAACCGGCTATGCCTTCAAAAGAGACCCTCTGCAAATTAAACAGGAATGCAGAGAGGTGGGCAAAAGAGACCCGCAATACCCTAATCAAACATTATGAAGATAGTGTAATTCAATTAAACAATGAGATTATATCAATAGGACAGATTGATCGAGTGGAGGAAGCCCTCACAGTGGCAACCTCCTGGGCAAGGAAGGCCCCTAAACATAAATTTAGAATCTCAACAGCAGATAGGGCTAGACAACATATTATCAGAATGGGTAGAAACCCACCCCCTCTACACACACCCCACCCCCACCCATCCCCCTACCACACCCCAACTAACCGAACCCCACCTTACAATAACACCCCAAGTAACCACAATTTCAATAGCACCGAAAATAACTCCTAATTACTAACCGCTAACCCCTAAAAAACTTACCCTAACCCTAAAACAAGAACCCTAAGTATGCCTAATTTTCCCCCCCCCCTAAAACCCCCCCAAAAAAAATATTTCTCCCTCATTTTTAAAAAAAACAATATTGTTTTCTTAAAAAAAACCTCAACACATTCATGAGCCCTAACGTAATTTGACAAGGCCCAGCACAGGGCACGGGCAAGAAAACACAAGCCTATGTGTACCAATGATCCCCGAAATTTAAAAAACCTAACCCTAACCCTAAGGATGGCGTTGATTAAACCCTAACCCTAAACCCTAACCCTAACCCTAAACCTAACCCTAACCCTAACCCTAAGGATGGCACCCTAACCCTAACCCAAACCCTAACCCTCACCCCTAACCCTAATCCCTAACCCTAAGAATGGCGTTGTTCTAACCCTAGCCCTAACCCTGACCCTAACCCTGACCCTGACCCTAACCCTAACACTCTAACCCTAACACTCTAACCCTAACACCCTAACCCTAACCCAACAACATCTCCTACCATCCCTTCCAGCTTCAAATCTCAGCTTCAATTTCTAACAACTTCTCCCCTCCAGCTGGTTTACAGTCCACCCAAAATGCAAATGCAGACTTTCAGCCTTGAACCAACTGAACTTCAAACTTGACAAACGTCTATCCTTTAGCAAACGTTTCCTCTCAGCAAAAAAATTTACCGGGTTAGTGTGAGAATTAGTAACAGTTCCCTGACCTACAAATGTAACCAGAGTTAAGGCTCAGATGTGTTAGGGTGTCAAACATCCAGCATGGAGTCCACATAATGTTGCCAAACCTCTGGGGTGTAGAAAGGTGCCAGAGAGGTAAAGGGTGTAATAGCTTTAGTTGGTACAATTAGGTTTCCGCTATTACGGTTACCTGAATCCTCCACGAGCCCCGAGATGCTAGAAAGAAAGACGCAAATATCCCAACATTTCCCATATTTTCAATGATGAGCCGATCCGAGCTCCGCTGTAAAGAAATTGTCCCTGACACTAACTACTTCTATGAGGTTTCCACTGTGACATTCACAGGATCTTCCACCAGGCCCGAGATGCTAGAAAGAAAGACACAAATATCCCAAGGTTTGCATAAACCAACATTCCCATATGGTCCAATGATGATCCGATCCGAGCTCCGCTGTATTATATTAATATATCACATTATATATTGCGTGGATTAATATACCACGTTATAATGACAACGAAAACCTAAACTGAGATAAAAATATATATTATGGTTAAAACATGAATTTTAATATATAATCAACCTTTTACTACACTATTTGATATATTATGTGTATTTGTACCATATACTATATTAGAATGACGACAGGAAGCCAAACTGAGGTTAAAATATATTATGTTCTCGTTATAACATAACATAAACATATTTTAATATATAATTAGCCTTTTATGTTATTATATATTCATATTTTATTATACATAGTGTGCATTTCTTTCAGATACAGTAAAAGCTTGGTTATTCGGTAACTAACCAACCGGCTGCTCTACCAACCGGAATCTCCCAATACAATATGTGCGTGTGCATGCGCACTTATTAAAATTACCAAATGCGATTTTACCGAGTGCGCTGTTGTCCAGGAATGTAACCTCTGTGTTTGGCAAGGGTTGACTGTACTATTTATTTATGCTTATTGGTAAGTATCCATACAATATTGTGTTATTATTTAGTATATTCTTAATATGGTATATTTTAAAATAAGTTTTTTTTGTGTAGGAGTTTTGACAACTTGCCGCTTGAAATATCCGACATATTTGATTAACCGGCCACGGTCAGGTCCCGAAGGTGCCGGATAACTAAGCTTTTACCGTATATACTCAGTGTTACACTGACACACACAGTATTTATTCAGTGTACACTCACACATAGTATACCCACAGACTGACAGACAGACAGTCAATCTGACAGGGCGCCTCTCATGTGTCCGTTCAGGTGAAGGTTTTCCCGGATGATTTGCTCGGTCTCCAGCTCCGTGCAGGTCAGCAAATAGGGAGAGAGAGAGACACATGCACAGAGAGGGGGAGAGAGAGAGACATGAGAGAGACACGCAGCCCTCCCACACACAGAAACTTACCATCCACAAAGTCCAGAGATGCTTGAAAGAAAGACATAAATATCTAACGTTTCCATAAATCTGCTCTTACCGTAAGGTCCAACACAATGATCTCGATCCCAGCTTCTCTGCAAAAGAAAATTCTTTGGGAGCCAACACTGACCCCTCACACTGACCTCTCAAACCTGGAAATGACAAAACAGAGTGAGAAATTCAGCCATAAACACCACAGATTGTACAATCTCACAAAGATTAGTCGAACTACTGTATTGTCACAAATTCCCAAACTCTAAACTCACCCCATTAACCTGCAGTATCTCCTCCATCAAGTCCTTCTCCAACCCTCAGCCTCTGTTACACCAGGCGGCGCTGGGTGTATCAGGGTGTAATGTATGTCCACTACAGCAGGCGGCGCTGGGTGTAGCAGTGTGTAATGTGTGTCCACTACAGCAGGCGGCGCTGGGTGAATCAGGGTGTAATGTGTGTCTACTACAGCAGGCGGCGCTGGGTGTAGCAGTGTGTAATGTGTGTCCACTACAGCAGGCGGCGCTGGGTGTAGCAGGGTGTAATGTGTGTCCACTACAGCAGGCGGCGCTGGGTGTATCAGGGTGTAATGTGTGTCTACTACAGCAGGCGGCGCTGGGTGTATCAGGGTGTAATGTGTGTCCACTACAGCAGGCGGCGCTGTGAGTGTCAGTAATGCGCATGCGTTGGTTCCTTGGTGTAATCTGAAGTTCCATTACCAAGATGGCGGGCGTGTCTCCCTCTCACTCCTGTCAATCACTGGTTACCAGGGAGACAGTGGGCGGGTCTCCCTCTCACTCCTGTCAATCACTGGTTACCAGGGAGTCAGTGGGCGGGTCTCCCTCTCACTCCTGTCCATCACTGGTTACAGGGAGACAGTGGGCGTGGCCAATATTCACATGTTTCTGACAATATCCCGTGATGCACTTTTCGGAGATCAATCATCCAAACTTACATTTATACGCAGTACTGTATATAGCGCCTTTCACATGTATACTGTATATAGGGTCTTTCACATGTATACTGTATATAGCGCCTTTCACGTATACACTATATATAGCGCCTTTCATGTATACACTGTATAAAGGGCCTTTCACGTATACACTATATATAGCGCCTTTCACGTATACACTATATATAGCGCCTTTCACGTATACACTATATATGGCGCCTTTCACGTATACACTGTATATAGTGCCTTTCACGTCGAGAGGACGTCCCAAGGCGCTGATAAAGGGATGAATTGATTCTTGTTCATAATAACATTGATTTGCAGCAAAAGTCTGGTTAAAGCCAATAGGAATGACCCACCTTTCCCATAACATTTGGTTATATTATTATTATTATTATTATTAATATTATCATCATTGCTATTATTATTATCTAGGTCCAAACTGAGCCAGGAATCTTTTTCTCTTCAAACCTGAAGCTGAAACCATCAGATACAAAAATGGTTAAACTCAGAATGAAATCTCCTTTTGCTTCAAATCCATTGTGAACAGAAACAATTTAAACAGAAAGTAAATCCTCCTCCAGTTCAGGTCACTTCACCTCTTCAGTTCCTGTGGCAGCCATTCCAGTCATTAATAATCATAATAATAATAATTCTGGCATTTGATAACAACAATAATCCTGGCTATAATCCTATAACACTTTTCACGATCTCGACATCTCAAAGCGCTTCACAGAACATACTTGTAAAGTGAATTGACTGTACATTTGTGGGTGAAACATGGCAGCCAATTGCGCAAAGCAGTGTCCCACAAACATTTTTTAAAAAATCATAAGAACATAAGAATTAGGAGCAGGAGAAGGCTATTCGGCCCCTCAAGGCTGCCCCACCATTCAGTAAGAGGGTAGTGAATTTACACCTTATCCCCATATCCCTTAATCCCTTTATCCACAAGAAATCTATCAATCTGAATATGTTCAATGACTGAGCATTAACGACCCTTTGGGGTAGAGAATTCCATAAATTCACTACCCTCTGAGTGAAGAAGTTTTTTCTCAACTCAGTGCAAAAGGGTTGAACCCTAATTTTAAGAATGTGACCCCTGGTTACAGTTTCTCCAACCAGGGGAAAGTGTCTCCCACTATCTATTCTGTCGTGCCCTTTAATAATCTTATAGGTTTCTATATTCTTCTATATTCTTCTATATTCTAGAGAATACAGGCCTAGATTCCTCAACCTCTCCTCATAGCTCATTCTCCCTCATCCCAGGTACCAACCTAGTGAATCTATGCTATACTCGTGTCCAGTGATATATCGATATAAATTTCATATCGATATGCTGATATTGGAAATTCAAATATATCAATATATCGAAAAATTCGATATGTAAAAAAAATCGATATATCGTCAATATTGGTATATCGTGTCCAGCGATATATCGGTTATATCGGTATAATGCGGACTTTTTCAACTTACCTTGTCGATATCCGAATGTGCGCACACCTCCGAATACACATGCATTCGCAGGACAAAAAAACTGCGATATCAATATATCGGTATGTATCGATATGGGCAAACTGATATATATCGATATCGGAAAATTTCAATATCGACGGACCCTATGCTATACCCACTCCAAGGTGAGTACATCCTTTCTTAAATAAGGAGACCAAAGCTGCACACAGTATTCCAGGTGTGGTCTCACCAGGGCCCTATACAGCTGTAGCAAGACTTCCCTGCTCTTATATTCTAACCCTTTTATAATGAATGCCAGCATACTGTTAGCTTTCCTAAATGCTTGCTGTACCTACAGACTAACTTTTTGTGATTGGTGTACAAGGACACCCAAGTCCCTCTGAATGTAAACCCTATTTAGTCTCTCCCCTTCTAAAAAATTATCTGCACAGATATCGTGCCTTATCACATCTTCTGGACTGTGTCTCAAAGCATTAGAAACAAGGCAGCCAATTGTGCACCGCAACGTCCCCAGAAACAGTTGTGGACTGAATTAAATTTATAGAAGTGTACCTCATATCTGCAGATGATATCACCAAGAGGGAGCACAGAAAGACACACATGCAGCCACCCCACCACCCCCACAAATCCACAGAAATTGAGTCTCAAAAACTGCCCTAAACCAGTCCCAACACAAACTCACCAGCTGCTGACCATCAACTCTGACACTAATTGACTCTCAGTCACTAAACTGAACCAGCCCTGACTCACAGCTAACCAGCTGACAGCAAACAATTTCACTTTCATCTCAGGACAAACTACAGTTAACCTTATTGCATTTCACACAGCATCTTCGCACATCAGGAGAGAGAGAGAGAGAGAGAGAGAGAGAGGGAGTATGAGAGTGTGTGAGAGAAGATGGGAGTGAGAGAGAGTGCATGAAGAGAGAGGGGAGTGTGAGTGTCTATGTTTGGTAGAGAAAGAGGGAGAGAGTTACACAGAGACATTAAACCTCCTCTACACTGTGCATCCGTCCGTCCACACTCCCAGGTCAGGTTTAGAGACACAGTAAAGCTCCCTCTGCACTGTGTGTGCACACTTTGGATCAATACAATTCAGACCAAAAAGACATCTGGGTCACTGTTATCACTTTGTGGAGTCCTGTAGCTCAGTGGTTAGAGCACTCGCTCATTCGCCATACAAGTGTGAGACCTGCGTTAGAATTAAGGCAGGTCAGGGCGAAAACTTGAGCAAGTTTCATTACTCCACACACACATGCCTAATAATAATCTCTCCATCAAAAAAGTTGTATATATCATCTCACTCACAAATATCAGTCAAACGATCGATTCCCAAGGGTCAAACTCTCTCTGTCTCCCTTCACCACCACCACCACAGAGAAACACCATTGCATAGAGTCTAGTCCTTGACAAATGCACTCAACAAGCCTCGACAGATAGATATTTCTATCTCTTACCTGCACTAAACCAACACAATCCAATTCTCAGCCCTAAATCAACTCAACCCTCAAACAACACTGACAGATACCGAATCTCAGCAACATTAATTTAGCAACATCTCGTCAGAGAGACAGAAAATCCATCTACCATTTATCCCATTGATGGCGGCGGTGGTGGAGGAGAGTTAGGCTCCGCAGCCGGAAGTGAAACCGTAAGTACAGGAGGCAGAGCTGCTCACCGTGTGTCTGCGGGGGGTGGGGGGGGGAGCTGGGGCAGGGCCGCCCGAACACCGGCCATGAACATGGGGAACTCGCTCAACAACAACATCTTGGAGCGGTTCACCTGCGAGGCCTTTTGTCGGGTCCGATGCTGCCAGCGGCGGATCATCTGGTCGCTGGAGATCCAGAAGGTGGTGGGGCTGCTGCTGCCGGGCGAGCTGGCCAGACACGCCGTGACCCAGGTACCAGGGCCGGCACCAAGTCGTCACCTGAGGAGCCGGTCTGTTTGGGGACTGTCACCCGCTAGGCCCTGTTTGCCGCCATTTTAAAGATGGTCCAGGCAGTGGCGAGGGCAAGGAACTGTTACTGGGCTGTTGTTGTTGTTGCTTTTGTTGATTAATCCCTCCCCTTTGCCCCCTAACTTCCCCCCACTTTCTTCCCTCACTCCCTTTCCCCCTTTCTTCCCATTTCTCCCTGACTTTAACTCACTCCACCTTTCCCTTATCCTCTTTCCCCTTTCTCCCCTGGTCCCACTTCCATGATTGTTTGTGGGGACGCTGCTGTGCGCAGTTTAGCTGCCGCGTTTCACCCACAAATATACAGTCGGCTTTCCTGCTTTCCTTCCCCCTATCCCGATCCCACCCACCCTGCTCTGGTCCCTACCTGACTGTTTAGCGCCTTGGGACGTCCTCCCGTCGTGAAAGGCGCTGTATAAATGTAATTACGTATTGATTATTTTCCCCCATTCAGTCCGTCTCAAACCCTCAGCCTCTGTAATACCAGGTGGCGCTGTGTGCGGCAGGATGTAATATGTGACCACTACACACGGCGGCGCTGTCTGTGTGTGTGTGTTAGGATGTAATGTGTGTTTGCTACACCAGGTGGCGCTGTGTGAGTGCCTGGTGTGAGTGCAAATTCCTTCACCAAGATGGCGGGCAGAGCCGGAAGTGTCGGTCGCTATGGCGATACTCAGGCCGCGTTCTCGTTGCTCAGCCTGTTTCCTGACCTCTGATCTTAAAAAACCCGCAAAAGAGCAGATAATAGTTCATCATTAATACTGTAATAATAATAATCCTTACATTTTATATATAAGTGCTTTACAGAATATAATGTAAAGTGCATTGACTATAATTGTGGGCAAAACGTGGCAGTCAGTTGTGCAAAGCAGCGTCCCCACAAACATGGGCTAAAATTACCAATTTATTATTGGGGGTTTTCTTGAGCAATTATTATCAGGTGTATGTCTGTGTGTGGGGTAAGCGCTCTGAGACGCCATCCGGCGTGGAGGGCGCTATATAAATCCAATTTGTTGTTGAGTAAGGAAACTTGCCCAAGGTTTCACCCTGACCTGATCTGCCGGGAATCAAACCCAGGTCTCTTGATTGTAAGGCAAGGGCTCTAACCACTGAGCCACAGATCTCTTCAAATACAGAGAATTGGAACCGAATAAAGACAAGATGGTTGTGACAGTAATGTCGGTCGCTATGGTGCCGCTGAGTTCCTGTTTAGTTTTCGCTACGCTGGGAGCTTCATCAGCTTCGTGTCACTGCAGTCATTGCAGCCATTACAGCGGGAGCAGGGGAGTTGGGGTGGAGAGAGACAAGGAGAGAGTGTGGGGCATAGAGAGTGAGAGAGGGAATGAGTGAGGGGGAAAGGAAGGCAGCAAGAGAGAATGTGTGAGTGAGAGAGAGAGCTTGACCCTAACCATGTGAGGTTGAGGGGATTGACGGTTTAAATCTTTATTATAAACCATAACATATTTGCCACTATAACTGAGCTAAGAGCCAAACGGAGCTGAGAGCCGACTAGAGCGAACTGCTATCGGAGTGAGGCTAGACCAGAGTGAGAAGGAATGGAGTGAGAGCGGGAATTAGGAATTAGGTGAAGATGGTGACATAGATACCAAGTTGTACTATATATATATATATATATATAGCATATAATATTGAGGATAATATAAAAACATGTCTGTGAACATGGCTGGGCAGCCATGTGGGAACTCCAAGATGCTTTGTGTAACCTGGACTCTCATGTAGCAGAAAGTGCCTCTGGCTGCTCAAGCTCAAGATTTCTGAGCTCGAAGAGAGACTGGAGTCACTACATCATATATGGGAAGCTGAGGATTTTGTGGACCAAACACTTCAGGAGGTGGTTACCCCACAGCCATTGAGGGTTCAGAGGGACAATGACTGGGTGACAACCCGGCATGATAGGAAGAAGAGACAGTGAAGAAATTCTCCCAAAGTGTAGCACTCACAAACACTCTGTACTGAATACTGATGAGGGTGTTGATACCTTGGGGGAGAATAGTAAACAGCAAGTGGATGCACAGGGGGGTATAAGAGTGTAAATGCAGTAATCAGCGGGGATACAAAAGTCTAATGTATAGACGGGTGTTTCTGTAACCAAAGAGGTAAGTCTCGGATGGTACGTTCTGTTGCCTCCCTGGTGCCGGGGTTGAAGACATCACAGAACAAGTGCATACAATTCTACAGGGGGAAGGGGAATCTGTGATGAATTCTACCCTCAAACCAAACTCTGAACTCACCACATTAATCCAGCAACACCCAACAAGTCACTGACTGTTTATCAACCCTGACCCTCCGTTCTGGCGATTCCAATCTTGCCGCTGGTGTCCTTGGCTCAGGGCAAAGGTCAGCTCTCCCCAGTCCCGCATACACTTCACTAGCGCCAGTCTCCTACCTTGCTTCTGCGCACTCGCCAGCTGCTGCTACGCATTCAGTTTCCTTGCTCTGGTGCTAGGCTTGGGCTCTGATCTCCTCTTGTTGTAGAAATTTAGGTAAATCTGGAAACCTTAACATCACAATCATTTAAAGAAAATCAACTCAAACCTAACACCCAAACCCTAAAACCCTATAACCCCAAAACCCTATAACCCTAGCTCTAAACCTCAAACTCTCAGTCCAACCAGACATATTGGGAATTCATTCCATTGTGTCTGTCCACATGGAACTAAACATCGTCCCCACATCTTAGGAGTAGCCACCCACAGTGACGGTGGCCACTAACCACAGGGATGGGGCAATGGATCGCAGGGATGGGCAGGTTCACCATGAGCCCCAGACACCCCGCAGCAAGGACAGGTAAGAGTGCGACCACCCCACCCTATTACCCAACCCACCGACACAATGCTGCCGGGAAACCCGGAAGGTCTTGAGACCAGCCTTGAAGGAGGAAAGGGAGTTAATGAGGTGGAGGGACTGCGGGATGGAGTTCCACAGTGGCCAAAGAGAGCAAGGCTAGGCTTCCCAAATGCCCAGATTCAGGTTACTGTAATTAACTTTTGTCAGAAACTGGATAGAAAGGAAAGAGTCACATGATAGGGAATCAACAAATTTATTTTGAGTAAACAATAGGGCATCAACAATTCCAGCCATTCAGTTCAGAGTGGAATCAACAAAATTCACTGGATTAAGGATGCAACCCAGAGCATGATCAACCACTGATCAGGCAGCTAAACTGAAAAAGATCAGAGAATTATGGGCAGTGACACCAGAAGGATTTTCAGACTACCCCGGGAAATAACTAAATCCCAATTGTTTACAGACAATGATACCAGACATAATCGACATCCAGTGAAAATGGAATAGGCTAGTAAATAAGTAAATCACAACGCCTTATCCTCATCATTAAGTATAACCCCAAAAAACTAACCGTATTCCCAACCCTACACTTAACCCAAGCCATAAACCCTATCCCAAAACCCAATAGCTAACCCTACCCCCAATCCCTAACACTAAGCCCTAACCTGACCTCTATCCCTCCCTACACTAAGCCCATCTCAAACCCAATGACCACCCTTGTATCTAACCTGACCCCTGCACACAACCACTAACACCAACCCAACCCCGCCAACATAAAATCTAACTTTTGACACCGAAAAGACGCTAATCCTAATCGTAACTATGAAATCTACCCCAAAACAAGTTAAATGGCTGAGACAACCACCCCCAATCCCAACTAGAAAACCTAGCCTGATCAAAAGAAAAATTCCGTACAATACAAAAATTGTACAATAAAACATTTGGATCAATACACTTTTGCTGCAAGATAATAATACCTCCATGAGCCCGAAGAAAATTTGATTTTGAAAAAAGCACGGAGTGCCTGGGAAACACAAGACATTTGTAAGGCCACCCGCGAAATTTAAAAAACCTAACCCAAACCCACATCCTAACCTAGAAAGCGAACCCATAACCCTAACCCGTAAACTGGGGCACCTGGAGTGGGGCTGTCACCTTTACCTCCTCTATCATCACGACTGTAACCAAAGGGAAACTGACCACCCGCTCCCTCCACCCAGTCTGTGCGAAAACATGAAGCAGAATATGTCAATGAAGGTGACGAGACTTGTCTGAACTCCAGACCGAATAACCCGTGATTTACAATCAGGGACAGCAGGTATCCAACAGCGAGGAAAGCTGTGGTTGGATGCACGAGAGAGGAGGCGGGAGGATGGCAGAGAATAGGAGCAAGCACGATTAGGTGGAGATTAGGGGACGGGGGAGGGTCATGTAACTCGGGCAGGCTGGGGGAGACAGCAGGGAGGGGGGGGAGCATGAGGCTCGGGGCTAGAGACAGAGAATGGAGAGTGGGTTGGATGGAAAGGAGGGAGATCAGGGAAGAAGAATAAAGACGGGAACACAGGGAGAGCTCCACTCAGCCTCTGTGCATTTGAAAAACGGCGCAAGGAAGTGACGTCACGAAGGTGGCTTCGGCGGGAAATTCTGAAGCGGCCCCGTCCCCTCACCCGCTGCTCAGCCCTGAACCAACAGACTGACCTTGGCGCTCGGCCCAAAGATCCTTCACCTTGAAGGTCAGCGCCATTAGTGAGCCGAGGGGGAGAGGGGAGGAGGGAGTGCGTGGGGAGGAGAGAGGGAAGGAGGGGGAGGGGAGAGGAGAGAGGGGGGGAGGGGGGAGGAGAGAGGGGGGGGGGGGGTGAGGAAGGAGGAGAGAGAGGAGGGGGAGGGGGGAGGGGGGAGGGGGGAGGAGAGAGGGAAGGAGGGGGAGGAGAGAGGGAGGGAGGCGGGAGGAGAGAGGGAAGGAGGGGGAGGTGGGGGAGCTGATGCCGGGGATGAAAAGCCGCGAGATGTGAGCCGGTCCGTGTCATAAAAAGGCTCAGAAACGTCACAAAGTTTTTCAGCTCGAAAGAGACACGTGACAGAGACACGTGCCAGAGAGAGGGAGGGAGCATCAGGGACATCATTGGCCGTTGGGAATGGGGGTGATGGGGGTACGGAGGGAGAGAGTTTGGGGCTAAAACGTGGGCGACGAGTTTTTTTTATTCTTGAAGGGGTTAGATTGTAGAGTATTAACAAATGCGGCAAAACTCGCGAGGGGGGATTGTTTAGTCACACCCAGTCTGTTGAGAGCAGCCAGGACTCGATGTTGGCCAGAAACCACACCCGGCTCCACAGGTTGAGAAGAGCAGGTGAGACTCGGCTGGTTGGTTGTGAAATGCTGTTGATGGGATGTTTTGTCAACCGTCTCAAGTGAAGTTCTTCCGTCGGGGAGCAATTACATTAGATCCTCCGGTTCCTCGTTTTAAAGGGAGACAGTAAGATACCAAAAAACGAATGTGTAGGTTTTATTCGTATGGGATGGAAGTCAATTAGTTAATACTAATTCATCTTACTGCTTATTGAGTGATGGAAATGCTCTGAATTAAATCTACTTTGTAAAATGTGTTTGATACATAGAGGTAGAAACAATTACACTCCCAAATGGCCTAACTTTAATGTAAGATTATGCCCCTTGTTCTGGAATCCCCTACACGAGGAAATTGCTTATCTGTATCACCCTACCAGTTCCCTTTCTATTTGGGGGATTTTTTTTTTCATTTTTATGATATATTCATGGAAAATCTGAACCAGGCCTTATGATACATTAAGGTGCAAATGAAAAACAGCTACAGTATAAAACAGCTGCACATTTAGAGGAACTACAGGTAAGTCTCTATTTAGGACATTTAGATTGAAGGAACATAATTTTTAAATACCTTTTTATCGATATAGGACACTTGGTTTTGTTTTAACAAACAAAATTATCCTTTTGCGCATGCGCAGAACATATTGTATATCGCAGTCGTATTTGGCGAGTCCTTTTTGTCCGTACTGTTAGAATCACGACCTCTCGTTGGCCACCAAGATGTTGTCACTAACAATTTTTAACAAAGCAGATTCGATTCTTTGGTACCTTATTGGTTACAGAGTCAAGTTTATTCAGAGATGTAGTTAGTTACACATAGACTTACACAGGTTATACAGAGACATACAGAGTTATTTTAGACATACTGTACAGTAGGGAACGACGATATGGGAATTTTCCGGATATCGGTTGGCTCATATCGAGATATACAGAAATACCGATATTTCCCGTTTTTTCATACTGCGCATGCGCGTGCGCATCAGAGTGCGCGCGCATTCCGGGTGCGCGCGCATTCGGAGCCTATCTTCTCAGGAGGTAAATATCTTTCTCTCTCTGTGTCTCTCACTCTCTCCATCTCTGTGTTTTTCTGTCTGTGTCTCTCTATGTCTCTCTCCCTCTCTCCTCTCTCACATCCCCCCCCATCTCTATCTATCTGTATATTATCACATCCACCCCGTCTCTCCCCCCCACCACCCCCCGCTGTCCCTCTCTCGCACCCCCCACCCCCGTCGTCTCTCTCCGCCACCACCCCCCCAGCCGTCTCTTTCTCTCTCCCCCCCCCCCTCCGCCGTCTCTCTCTCCCTCCCCCCCCAGCCGTCTCTCTCCCCCTCTCCTCCCCCCCCCACCGTCTCTCTCTCTCTCTCTCCCTTCCCCCCCAGCCGTCTCTCTCCCCCTCTCCTCCCCCCCCCCAGCCGTCTCTCTCCCCCTCTCCCCCCCCCAGCCGTCTCTCTCCCCCTCTACCCCCCAGCCATCTCTCTCCCCCTCTCCCCCCCAGCCATCTCTCTCCCCCTCTCCCCCACAGCCGTCTCTCTCCCCCTCTCCCCCCCCCCCAGCCGTCTCTCTCCCCCCCCCCCCCAGCCGTCTCTCTCTCCTCTCCCCTCCCCCAGCCATCTATCTCCCCCTCCCCCCAGCCGTCTCTCTCCCCCTCTCCTCCTCCCCCCAGCCGTCTATCTCCCCCTCCCCCCAGCTGTCTCTCTCCCCCTCACCCCCCCCCCCCCAGCCATTTCTCTCCCCCTCACCCCCCCCCAAGCAGTCTCTCTCCCCCTCACCCCTCCCACCCACAGCCGTCTCTCTCCCCCCACCCCTTGCATACCTGTATATTGTATTCGAGGACTATGAATACAAGATGGCGGCTTTGCACCTCGGTCTGTGCATTGTGTATAGAGATGAGCATTCTGGGTCTTGTAGTTGATTGTGCTCGCATCCCGATTTTTTTACCTCGATATACCGGTTTTCGATATATCGGTATTTTAAAAATTCTATATCGGCATATCGATATGAAAATCATATCGGGTTTTAGCGATATACCGATATATCGCCGTTCCCTACTGTACAGTTATACTACCAGTTCCTCTCGGACGAGTGTTCGCTATGCTTTGAGTCTTGCAATCTTTTTGGTGTCTGCGCTCAATCCCCTGCCTGCCTGGTAGCTATACTGCCAATTCCTCTTGAGCTGGGTGATCGTTATGCTTAGATGCCTGCAATCTTCTCATTTTCAGCGCTGAATCCCCTATATGCCTGGTAGCCTCTCTGGAGTCGACTAACTTACTATATTTGGCTGCTCTCTTAACTAACCAGATTGTGACATTTGTAGCACGTGTTTGCAAGTCGCATGATAGGCTCACAATTTAAATCCCTCATTTGCACATAGTCCTTGCTCACTCATTGGTCACTTCCTTAGCCCAATCTCCTTATCTCGATCGCAAGCTCTGGTATTTCAATGAGTCAACCCCTTGGTATGCAAATTTTCCCGCCTTGGCTAATTTCTCCCGCCTTGACTTTTCTGGAGTATTCACATATACTAACAATCGCACAGTCCATAGTGTATTCACGGGTAAATCGTGCTCGCACCTGATATCCAAGCGTTTGAGCTGGCCAATAGCATGTCACTACGTCATTGTTTAAAAGCCAGTTGATTTTGAAGTGACACCATGCCACGTCAGTATTACAGTAATTTCCAAACATTCCTGAGCAACTTCGAGCGATTTACAGCCTCTACCGCGTTTCTACCAAGTCGGGGAAGAGAGCAGTAAGTGAAATGAGCAGCAGTAATACTGCTAGCGGCAAGAAACCCCGCAAAGTCATCACTTTAAATACTAAATTGGAGGTGATAAAGCACATTGAGTCTGGCAAAAAAGGTACGGACGTCAGGAGGGCTTTAGGGCTAGCTAGATCGACGGTGGCTACTGTAAAGCAGAATAAGGACAATATACTGGCAAGTTCAAGGTGTGTTGCAGCTACAGGTGCAAGCAGATTAGCAAAACATAGGAGTATATTAAAGTTTGCCAGTATTAAAGTACAGTACTGTACAGTTACCCCAAGTATCCCTTCTTGTCTATGTGTGTTATTTATGTGTTATTTAGTGGGTTTAAGGTCCGAACAAATTGTGAAAAGAACGCATCTTAGGTTATATAATGGGATTGCATGGGAAACTATGTTTTGATTTAGGAAGTTTCGATCTGAGTAGCGTTTTTCAGGAACACAACCCCGTCCTAAATAGAGGTTTACCTGTATATTGAATAGCCACCCATACATCAGGTTGCATTTAAGAGTCCTGGGTTGACCAACGGAAAATCACGGACACTTTTAGACTTGTTTGCTTCAGGAAAGCTGCAAAGTCATAATGGCCAAGGACAGTAGAAGCATATCTACAAAACAAATTTTCAACATTATCATTGATAAGACATTGTTGTTAGCCACACAATAAACATGAAATCTATGGTACTAAGATTTGTTTAAAACAAACTGCTGAAATTTTAATTGCTGGCTGGAAGAGACTATCTGACTAAAAATATGTTTTTGTGGAGCTGAGGGCAAGATCTTTGCATGGTGAATGGGTTTCAACAAACGAAGAAGATTGAAAAATTTGAAAACGAACCAGCTATCCATAAAGCAACATTTTAAAAGGATTAACAAGAAGACAAAGATTGAGGCAACCATCACTGGCTGATCAACTATTGACACTTAAAAAAATAATCCTGGTATTAGCCAGTCAGTTAATTCTTCCTCCACCTTTCCCACAACATTATCCAGCCATCTTCACTTGTGATGAATTGTACCAAACATACCTAAAAATTAATTTGGATTGATTAACCGATTGTAACTTGCATAACCTTATTAATTTGTATTAATAAATTAACTGAATACTTTGTGTCAGTACTTACTTCACCCCAGGGTTACAAATTTAAATAACCCCTACTGGAGCTTTCAGATATATGGTCCGAATATGAGAGAAAAAGTCTTCATGGTGAATGGGGAGAAAACAAGATGTGTTGGATACAGTTCTTCCAAAGAGCATCAAAAACCTAATTCGTAAGTAACAAAAAAGGATTATATTTCTTTTAATGTAGTTGCACTTGCTATGTAGCTTTGATCTTTAAACCAGAATTGCTGTATGTATTTAATAATGTTAAAGTGCCATATAGATTGATGCAATATCAGAATGTGTAAATGCATATCTTTATATGAATTTTAAAAATAAGAATTGATTAGCTGGAAAGGGAACTGGAGATTAATTTTTAAGAGTGCTTTGTCTTTATTTTCAGATTTACATGTTGGAACAATTATCCGTGGAGCTTTAAGAGAAATTCATACATAGAGGTTATTTTTCACAGCTAGAAATGTCAAGGCACATCAGTAACTGCAATGCACCTCAAAACATCTCAAGGCAAATGGCGATCTGAATAATGAATTTTCAGCAGATTACTCAGAACAACAACCTGCTGAGCCAGCTATTTTATCTGATTATTGTAAACATTGTGTGTGAAGCCACTTTGTTTGGCAGAGGCCCAGTGTCTGATATGGTTACATTTACACAACAACCAACTAACCACCTCGACTCACCCATCCTGTTGGGTTCTGTGCAATGCGCAGAATAAGACCATCTTATTCTTTACAGTCTTCCTTTAATTAAGGACTAGAGAACAGGGGAACCAAAGTCACTCAGCAACTCATGCTTTGAAAATTCTTTACTTAATAAGCAATGTAAAGTTTGTTAGCTCAATTATCACAAATACAACAGTCAAGTCAATAGACAAACCTAAACAAAGTAACAGAATCAGTAGTTCATCAGTCCATAAATCATTCAAATCTTTGCTTCTTTGGTAGTCGGTGGTGAATGATAATATAAAAATCCTTGCATTTGTTATAGCGCTTTTCGTGACTTCTAGACATCTCAAAGTGCTTCACAGAATATACTGAAAAGTGAATTGACTATATTTTGTGGGGGGAAAACTGGCAGCCAATTCCACACAGTAGTGTTCCACAAATGGTCACGGGTTGAAGGGACCAATTTATTATTTTTTTGAGGAGTATGGAGTAAGGAAACTTAACTAAGGTTTCATCCTTCCTGGATTCAAATCCAGGTTTCTCACTTCCAAGGCAAATGCTCTAACCACTGAGTTATAGGCCTCCTGTACTGTGCTAAATTCATATAGCGGACAAAAGTCTTGCATCAGACAAAAGTTTCTTCAGACCAGAAATTTCTTGCTTAGGTTTGTTGAGTACAAAATAAAAGTTCAATCTTCAATGATGAATAGCTAAGCTGTGTACTTTATAGTTGTTATACTGTACATCGTTGTTATTCTCCCGTTGCTTTACAAACACTTTCAGCCATCTTGATATGTTAGTTTTTCTGCTTCCTGAAGTTGGTGGAATCAACAAAAGTTGATGAAATGATGGGACAGTTGAAGTCTGACAGATTTGAACCCTGATGAAAACAATTTGCTTCATCACTTCATAATGTCACATGAAAGATGGCTCTTGTGTGCACAGCACCTGATATGCACTGTCCTAGGCTGAACAAAGTATACTTCTACCATACACTTTTTATCAAGATGTTCCACAGTCAGAATGGTAATGCAAAATCTTTGCATTCTCATGTCCATGAAGCAATTATCTCACATAAATTCCCAAAGTCCTCTTTGGGTGTAACTTTAGCCCACTCCTCACTCACCCACATGAAACTGTATTCCCATCACACCAGTGCTAACCTGGCTCCATTCGCCTCCCAATCACTGAATTGATTGATTTCAAGATGCTTCCCTTTGCACCACGTACTTATCCAACCTGCTTACTACCCTCACTCCACCACCCTGCCTCCGCTCTGCTGGATCCATCTTCTGTTTGTGCCTTGTTGCACCATCAGTGGCTGTGCTTTCAGCCCCAAACTCTGGAACACTCTTCCTCTATCCTCTGCCTTGCCCCTTCCTTCCACCTCTTCAGATCGTGCCTGAAAACCTCCCTATTTGACAGTGCCTATAGTTACTTCCGGCTTTGTATCGTGCTCCGCCACTGTCAAGTGCTCTGTGATGCTACGATGCATGAGGGGCTCTATATAAATGCAAGTTGTTATAATAAAGCATTGAACCATCTTGTCAAGTGCTTCACATGATTTCCTGTAAAGTACAGTCACCATATTTACAGAAGTGAGCAGTGAAAACAGATGCATGATGTATTTCTATTAAAAATCTGGGCATTATTTGTCCAGGATACCATGACTAGTTTCACAAATTGAGTGCCATAAATTGAGATCCCAGGGCTGTCAGTCTGTCTAGATTAGTCAAATTTATTTAATATTTTCTTAGATGACTCACTAGATAGAATGGTGGTCTGATGTTCTGTCTTGGGGAGGCAAATAGTGGCATAAGACTATATAGCCTACTTGAGGTACATCTATAGGGTAACAATTGTATTGATGGAATGATAATAATGACACTTGGAGGAAGGTAGTCTGCACCACTTGATTAGAGAATTAACCAACATCCATTTGAAAATACAATACAAAATGACATTTTAGAGTGCCTTTTACATTGGAAGGAAATATATAAGATATATATACATATATATATAAAAAGCACACCATTCTAGCAAATATTAAAATCATTATTCACTCACTTCATGACTGCGGTACTTTCCTATGCACAATATAGTTTCCACATTTACCTAAAAATACATGTTCTCAACATTATTGGTGCCATATCAAATTAAAGAATTATGTGCAACTCTATCATGTATATTCAGAATAGTGTATAATAAGAAAATCAAAATAATTTAGTTTTATTTCACATAGTGCCACATAACAATGTTGAAGAAACCCAATCTATTAGTGTTAGACACCAAACTCTGTGAAAGTCAATTCATATATATGTTTCATCCTATATGTGTTTCGCCCACAAATATACAGTCAATTCACTTTATATTCTGTGCAACATTTTGAGATGTTGATAAGATGTGAAAAGTGCTATACAAATGCAAGGATTATTATTTTAACTAAGTGTAAGACAACCAATATATAAGAAAGCTGCCACCATCTGAAGTCTAGAAACTAATGTGTAGGACTGGAAAATACCATTGCATTCAGACGGCTAACCCTAAAGTTTTGGATTTGAAAGAAAGTGTCTAAATGCTATCAACAACTAATAATGTAGATTTAGCGTTGTTTAAAAAATCAAAGCTGAAAAAAGCATTTTGTTTTCCCCCAAAGAGTCCTGAAAGCAATCCACAATCACTGAGGATACGAGTGTGCCAGTCAGAAACCTAAGTGTCTTGTTTGACCCTCAACTGTCTTTCTACCCTCACATCCAAGCAATGACTCGCTCTGCCTTTCCCCACCTCCGCAACATTTCCTGACTCTGCCATTACCTCACCCCTAAAGTCGCTGAAACCCTCATCCATGCCTTCATTACATCCCGGCTCGATTATGCAAATGCCTTGGTGGTTGGCCTTCCCAATTCCTCCCTCCACAGGCTGCAGATAATCCAGAACTCTGTGGCCCATGTCCTCTACATTCCAAACTCCATGATCCCATCTCCCCATCCTTGCTCGACTTCATTGGCTCCCCATCATCCAGAGGATCCAATTCAAGATCCTGGATCCTGGTCCTCATATTAAAGTCCTCCACAAACTCACCCCGCCCTGGATACCCTTACCAACCTGCCTGCCCCCTCGCTCAGCAGGCTCTGGCCTGCTCCATGTCCCCCCACTCCACCTGCCCAACCATTGGCAGGCGAGCCTTCAGCCACTCTGCCCCCAACCTCTGGAATTCCATCCCGAAGTACCTCCGACTCGCCCCTCCCTGGCCTCCTTCAAGTCTCGCCTCAAGACTCTCCTCTTCGATGGACTCATTGGCAACTCCTCCCCCCCTCCACCCTTTCCTCAGCTCAGGTCTGAATCAACTGTCCGGTGCCTTGGGACATCCTCCTGACATGAAAGGCGCTCTACAAATGTAATTTTGTTGTTGTTGTTGATAACTGTTAAACTGCTGTGCGCAATTTGGCTGCCGTGTTTCGCCCACAAGTATACAGTTGGTTTTCCTGCTCTCCTTCCCCCTACCCCTCTCCTTGCCATCTTTCCCCCCCTTTTCCCCTAACCCCACTTCCATGACTATTTGTGGGACACTGCTGTGCACAATTTGGCTGCCACGTTTCGCCCACAAATATAGTCAATTCTCCTACTCTCTTTCATCCTGCCCTCACCCCTCCCTTCCTGCTCTGGTCGCTACCTAACTGTACAGCGCCTTAGGACGTCCTCTCAATGTGAAAGGCGCTACATAAATGTAAGTTTTTAAAATATATTTGTGCTTGATGTGGAGAAATCCCTGTTGAAGTGTAGCTAACATTTATTTCTACTTTATTTTAGCACTTAAAGACAGACTTGATTGTGACTTCGGACCTTGTTTGAACTATGGTACATGTACTTTAAATCCACTTAGTAGCCTTGGATTCTTTTGCGTTTGTCCTTCTGGATATTCTGGGGAATTCTGTGAACATCGCCCTATTGGTAAGTACTGTATTTCTAAGGATTTAGTGACTTCTGGACATTAGAATCTGATACAATATGTGAATTTCATCGTGCATAGAGATACTTTGCTGAGAATTGCTACAGGTAGCCATTTTCTAAAAATTACTTGTTTTAAATTAAACATGGTTACAATTAGAATGAGTTGAATTTTTTTCAACAAGTAATTGATCAAACATGCTTTACAGAAACATCTTCAACAGATATCTAAATACAGCTTAGACTGGGAGTTTGAAACTTTTCTGTGCTTTTTGGAGCCTTGTGGTTTTAAACGTAAAACTGGGTATTCCAATAGAGAGTAATTTAACACAATGGGGTTTATATTGCAGAATTGATCAACAGGATTCCCTAATAAGAAATCTGAGTTGTGCAAATAGGGACTCCTTCTAAAAACTGGAATTACGTCATGTTGATCCGCGGGAATATTCCGACGTCATCTATTTCCGGAGCGGATTTCCCGCAATCTGATGGTAAATCGAACAGCATAATTTGTTCAGGAAATAAATGAGGAAAGTCAAGCCTAAAGAGGAGGATAATAATCCGTGCATTTGAAGCTATATCTTTCACATTGGGAGGACGTCTCAAAGCTCTTCACAAGACTTGCTCTAAAATGTAATGATTGCATAGTTCATAGGCAAATAATGTCTTTAGAACCTCTAAATATAGATGTGGTAATTGTGGACTGGAAGAAAGGGTATGAGTTACTTACATTTAAAAGAAGTGAGAAAGAGTTTCATATGAATACACACCCGCGTCCTCGAACCCAGCCCCACTCCTCTCTTTACCTCCTCCTCACCACTTTACACTTAGACCTCGTCAACCTCTTCCTATTAACTGGCATAATTCCCATCCCTCTAAAAACAGATGACATCACCCCTGTCCTAAAAAACCTTCCCTGCACCCATCCCTGCTCACTAACTACTACAACTTTCCTTTCCAAAGTCCTTGAAAGAGTTCTGACGAAGTTCCAGTTCTGATGAAGGGTCGTGGACCCAAAACGTTGACTCACTTTCCTTTCTCCATAGATGCTGCTGAGTGTTACCTGCAATTTCTGGTTTTGTTCCTTGAAAGAGTTGTTGCTTTCCAGCTTCACTCTTTCCTCTCCAGACACTTCCTTCACAAACCCCTCCAATTAGGTTTCTGTGCTGCCACGGCATGTCTGTGGACCACTCTATTCTCTTGCACTGCTTCCTCTCACCTCAACCTTCAAGGTTCTGTCCTTGCATGATTAAGATCCTATCTCTCAAATCAGCTCCACTTTGTCCTCTAGGCCCACACCATCTCATACAGTGTTTCTCAGGGTTCTGTCCTTGGTCCCCTCCTCTTCAACATCTACATGCTGTAGATATGGGTCAACTTCCATATGTACAACTTTCACATGTACCAAACACTATCTCTGCCTCCATCCTCAACTCCAGGAACTATCAAAGATCAAGTCTCAAATAAGAGCCAATTTTCTACAGTTGAACATCAGCAAGACTGAGACCCTCCTGAGTGGCTCACACCAGCACATGTGCACCACAGGCACTGGCAGCATTAGGATCCGTGGACACAATACACTTCAGCAAGTCAATCAGAAATCTGAATATGGGTGTCTTGTTCAACCTTTCTCCCCTACATCCGTGTCATGACTTGCTCTGCCTTCCTCTACAACATTATCTGACTCCACCACTGCCTCACCCCTCGGACAACTGAAACCCTCATACATGCCTTCATTACATTCAGGCTCCTCTATGCTAACACCCTGCTATGCTACCACCAAATCTTCCTGCCACAAGCTGCAGATCATCCACAACTCTGCAGCTCATGTACTCTCCAGTACCAGGCTCCATGGCCCCATCATACCCATCCTCACCTGGCTCCACTGGCTCACCATGCCTCAGAGGATCGAATTCAAAATTCAAATTTCTGACAGTTCCATGCCCTTGGTATGTCCTCCCGACGTGAAAAGTTCTTTACAATTGTCATTTTTTATTGTATAATACATAAAGCACATGATTACTATACAGTGCATCCTGTGAAACACTTCCTTCCAATGTGGAAAGTGCTATATCGCATGTATTGATTCTTATTCTTCTTATATAGCTAAATTGCTGGAAGGGGTGGATACAATTTGATTTACTTTAATCACGACTTTCACACATGAAGCTTTCAAATGAACAGTCAAGGCTCATCAAATTGATGGCAAAATAAAACTAGGTGGTAGGAAGCTTAAAGCAATGATAAATAGAGAATGCTGTATTATGCAGAAAGTGACCATTTGGGTCTGTTCTGAGTCCTCTGTTGAACATTTGGTTCTCAAGGAGGGATGACATAATGGTATTACAATATTTGTAGATATAACTAAGGTAGTCAGTCAGTCATTTAAATAGATTGATTAGTTTAAATGGGCTTAGCAATGACAGATGAATTTTATCTGTCATTGAACAAGAGAGGTAGGAACTTTTACAGAGCACATTTAAGCCGTGTGGATGGAGCAGCCTTTATTGGCTGAGTGACCTTTTCTAATCCTTTGTTATCTTATGTTTTCTCTGCAGACCGTATTTCCTCAATTTCGTTTTTGGGAGCAGTTATTATAGTGATTCTCTTGATTGCTTTGTGCTTTGCACTCTTATGTCTTCAACTAAGAGAAAGGTAGGTTTTATTTTCCTGCATTGCATCATAATTGTCTCTTTTAATATTTATATAGTACTTTTCACATCTTCTAAATGTCTCAAAGCAATAATGTCCCACAAACAGTCATGGATTGAGATGACCAATTACTTTTCATGTCACTGTGCTAGGCAATCATTGGCAATTCAAATACATGCCTAAAATATATAATTGCATCAACCTGGTTTACTTAGTTGGTAGCACTCTTGCCTCTGGTTCAGAAGGTTGTGAACTTAAATCCTACTAAAGGATTTTGAACTCCTTGTCTGGGCTGACACTCCAGTGGGCTACTGGGGGGCACTGCATTTTTCGAGGTGCCATCCTTGGATGAGACTGTAAACCGAAGCCATATCAGGCTGTTCAGTTGGAGGTTAAACATCCCGTGCCACTATTCAAAAAGGTAAGAGAGTTTGTCAATGTGTCTTAGATAACATTCCCCCAAATAAAATTTGTCACGGCTGTTGGTGTGATATTTCTTGTGCATAAATTGGCTGCCGTGGTGGCCCACAAAATAGTAACTAGAATTTAGAGTATCTGAGAAGCGCTTTGAGACTTTCTCCTGATGTGAAAGGCACTATATCAAATGTAAGATTATTATTAATAATTTTCATCTTTATTCTCCATTTCTCAATTTTATAGAAAACACAATCGTATTGTTTGTGAAATAATAAAAAGAGAAGCATTTTGTTCAAAATTGGGAACAATACTTACGGAACTAAGCTCCCAGCACTCGGTAATTACTATTGGAAAAGAATATCAAATATTTATTTGTGATGGCTTGTAATTGCATTGATGTTGAATTCTTAAAATCAGTTTTCTAAAACCCGGTGGTCTGCTCCATATTAACCCCTTTCCAAAGATTAAATGGGGAAGATGCTTATTTTATCATTTGCTATGCAATTAGAAACTGCATTTGCCACCAGTTATACCTACAAGTTACTGCAACAGCATAAACTTTTTTTTTAAAAAAACATTGTTTTACAAACCTTCCAAAGAACGTTTATAAACATCCAAAGTTTAATAAACTTGACACAGAATGCTCACGGGTATTCACCACTCTGTGTTCGTTTGTTGGATGCCACTGTATGCAGATTGGCAGCTGGGTTTTCCCACAAGAAACACAGTCACGCCACTTTACAGTATATCCTGTCAAGTGCTTTGAGGCGTCCTCCCATCATGAAATGTGTTTCATCAAATTTAAGCAATATTATATAATTGACATCAAAACTAGATTTATAAGTGTTACAATATTAAACAAAGCCTTATAAAATGCTGTCGCTGAAACAAAGCTCCACAAGATGATGGGAACTATACAGAGTGGCAGGCAAGGCTTAGCGATGAAGAGTATAGCGTAGGATGTGCAGAGTGCAGCAAGAAGGAGATAAGGATAAAGGCATTGAAGTAAAAAAACAGATATGTAAAATGTGTTCACTCAGCCATAGAAGGATGTGGATAACGAACGCAAATAAAGTCAGTTTAACACCTGCTGTCAGGAAGTGGTATAATAATAATCTTTGCATTTGATATAGTGCCTTATCATGTCTTCTAGACATTTCAAAGCACTTCACAGAATACAAAACAATAACAACAAAATGGCATTTATAGAGCGCCTTTCATTTCAGGAGGACGTTCCAAGGCGCTGAACAGTCAGGTCTCATTTGATGTGACAAATCAGAGGGGCAGGATAGGTGGTAGGGGCTGGAGAGAGTTAGGAAGGCAGGGAGAGTTGGGATGGCAGCAGAAGGCACGATCGAAGAGGAGAGTCTTGAGACCAGCCTTAAAGGAGGCAAGGGATGGAGCAAGGTGAAGGGAAGTTCCAGAGTGTGGGGGCAGAGAGGCTGAAAGCTCTTCTGCCGATGGTAGGGCGGGTTGGGCAGGGGACATGGAGCAGGCCAGAGCCTGCTGGAGCTGGCAGTTTCATAGGGAGACAGCAGGTCAGAGAGATAGGAGGAGGCAAGGCCGTGAATGGCCTTGAAAGTGAGGACGAGGATCTTGAATTCAATCCTCTGGGGGAATGGGGAGCCAATGGAACCGGGCGAAGCTGGGAGTGATGTGGTTGCAGAGCTTGGTGTGGGTGAGGACACGAGCTGCAGAGTTCTGGATGATCTACAGCTTGTGAAGGGAAGAACCAGGAAGGCCGAAGAGGAGGGAGTTTCCATAGTCGAGTCTTGATCTGACAAATGAATGGACTAGGGGTTCAGCTGCCTGAGGGGTGAAGCAGTGACGGAGTCTGGCGATGTTGCCAATAACAAAAAAATTACACTTATAGAGCGCCTTTCACGTTGGGAGGACGTCCCAAGGCCCTGAACAGTCAGGTCGGGACCTGAGCAGGAGTGGGAGGGGGGATGGATAGGGGGAAGGAGAGTAGGAAAGGGGGGAGAGTTAGGAGCAGAGCAGAAGGCATGGTCAAGGAGGAAGGTCTTGAGACTGGCCTTGAAGGAGGAAAGGGAGGAGGCAAGGCGAAGGGATTGCGGGATGGACTTCTAGAATATGGGGGCAGAGAGGCTGAAAGCCTGGCCCCCGATGGTAGGGCAGTTTGGGCGGGGGGGACATGAAGCAGGCCAGAGCGAAGGTGATGGAAGGCAATACTGGTCATGGTGCGGGGGAGGAAGGACAGTTCAGAGTCGAACAAGATGTCCAGGTTGCTGATTGGCTTAGAGAGGTGGAGAGTTCAGGCTTAGATGCTGGTGCTTTAAAGTGAATTGACTGTGTATTTGTGCGTGAAATGCGGCAGCCAAATCCGCACAGCAGTGTCCCACAAACAGTCATTTTTCTTGAGGGATTATTATCAGGCGTTTGGAGCAAGTAAATTTGCCCAAGATTTCACTCTGCCAGGAATCAAACAGAATCTCTCGCTTGCGAGGCGAGTGCTCTAATCGTTGAGCTACAGGACTTTGAGTTTGTTGCATTTGGGACAGACACAGATCCTGTGGAAAATGTATTTGGTCAGTGTATGGAGTGCCCCACACTTAGAAAATGTGCATTGATCAAATGCCAAGTGAAAGGCAGATACAGAGGAACATGGGCTCCATGGAGTTTATAAAGTCGAACGAGAAGGTGAAACAGTGTCAGCTGGAAGGCACAGTGGTTCTTTACCTTACTTAGAAAGTTTGAGGTGATATTTTGGCAGAAGGTTCTCATGGAGATTATAAAAACCTCACCAATTCCATACATCCTTCAGATGAGACCTTAAACCAAGTCCCATATACCTGATTAGGTGGATGTTAAAGATCCCATGGCACTATTCAAAAAGAGAAAAGAATTTCTCCAGATATTCTGGCCAACAAATTCCCTCAAGTAAAAAAACTGGTTACTCACTCCATAGCTGTTTGTAGGACATTGCTGTGCGCAATGGCTGCCACATTTCACCAATTTGTTTAAAATACTCAGTAAATCCTGTTAAGAGATTTGAGGCATTGCAATGGCGTGATAAGATGCAACATCAGTATTATTATTATCTTATTTTCTGGGCCTCATAACTTAAAGTTTGCTTTGAAGTTGACCAGTTGCCTACAATAGAGGCATAGAAAGTTAATCTGCAGGAAGTTGAGGTTATGTAGTTTTATAAGAAGATATAAAAATTCAGCTACAATTATTCACCTTCTTTGTGGTGTTGCTACTATATCATTATGAAATTAATTGATAATAGAATGTGTAATGGAGAAGGCTAGCAGTAACCAGAACACTGGACTAATTTAACAGTTTGATGTTGTAATGAGACTGGAGGGTTGATATTCAGCAAGGATAGGATCAAATAGCTCAAAGTAATCAAAAAATCTAATTTCTCTTTAGCTAGCCGTATAGATAAGAATGCTGCTTAGATTTCTTCATAGATTTTGGTTTTAATCTCATTCATATGGTGATTGTAGAAAATGTGTTTCTTTGTAGAAAATTGAATGTCAAGAAAGTCTAAAACCTGAACCTCCAGAAAGTAAGATACATTGGTTTACCAGTGATTTCTACATTTTTATATTATCATTCTTTTATATGGCACTAAATCACCATCAGGGTAATGTCCAATCCACCATGCTTTTCAGATTCCTTTATCATCACATTGATATGTAATTAAACTCTCCAAGACACTGTATGCATGAAGGGTGATATAAATATGTTGTTATTGTTGGTAATTGGAAACAACTACAGAAAGAAAACTTTGAGAAAATAATTGAGAATGTTATTAAAATACAGTGATCTTAGAACAAGATCATCTAACTGAAAAGATTGTGGAGTCCTGTAGCTCAGTGGGTAGAGCATTTGCCTTACAAGCGAGAGACCTGGGTTAATTTCCAGGCAGGGTGAAACTTTGGGCAAGTTTCTTTACTCCACACGCCTGATAATAAACCTTCAAGAAAAAAAAAATAATAAATTGGTAATTTCAATCCACGACTGTTTGTGGGACACTGCTGTGTGCAATTGGCTGCCGCGTTTCGCCCACAAATATACAGTAAATTCTGTGAAGTGCTTTGAGATGCCTAGAAGATATGAAAAGCGAGATACCAAATGCAAGGATTATAAAGAATTATAAAACAAAAGAGTTACTTGTATCAAAGCTGCGTAGCAAGATCATCTCCATTGTTGGAGGGATCAGCTGCGACCAGGAAGTATTTATTTGCAAGGATAGTAATCAACTTATATGGCATCAGATTACCAGGAGCGAGTCTTCAGATATTGTTATTAACATAAATAACATGGAGGCAATCAGACACTTTGTTCAAATTAAGAAAATAAAAAATGAATGTAGATTTACGTTGCTTAAAATGACATTTGTTTTGTTCTTTTCTCGGGTTGAACTATCCAGTTGTGAAAGAACGTCGTAAGTCTACGCCATCAACTCATAGTGAAATTATACCTGATCCCAAACCAAGCAGAGACTCATTTTCTTCTACCGAGCAAGGTAATCTATTGTTTGATAAAAATTAGGTTAGGAATATGAATCAAAGATCGATACCAACTTGACAATCAGAGCAAGACCAGATGTTGCAGACTGAATTATGTTCCTTCTGGCTAGTCCAACAGATGAATTCCTTTGTACAAAAATATAATAATCTATATTTCTATTTGTTTCATATTTTTCTAAAAATGAAATCAGGGTAAATAAACCCTGGAAAAATCCTTCCAATTAATTTTTTTCTGACACAATTTTCTGATCTTTTTGTCTCAATCAAATCTATACATGGGACTCCTGTAGCTCAGTGGTTAGAGCACTCGCCTTACAAGCGTGAAACCTGTGCTCGAATCCAGGCAGATCAGGGGGAACGTTGGGCAAGTTTCCTTACTCCACACACACACACGCACCTAATAATAATTCGTCCAAGAAAAACAAAACAATTTAAAAAATTGGTCACTTTCAATCCACGACTGTTTATGGGAACGCTCCTGTGAGCAATTGTTGGCTCGATTCGCGCACAAATATACAGTCAATTCAATTTACAATATATTCTGTGAAGCGCTTTGAGACATCGATAAGATGTGAAAAGCACTATATCAAATGCAAGGATTATTATTATTCTATACAAGTCTGTGTGGTTTGTGATATAAGCATTGCTTTGAAGGAGTGGGTTGTCTTGTGGTAAAGCTTTGTAGGTTCGCAGACTTTGTGCTCTGAGACGCGGTCCAGCGTGGAGGGCGCTATAAAAATTGAAGTTGTTGTTGTTGACACACTAATTGCATTGCACTGTCTGCATCAGAATCATCCAGTACTTCATTGCTTTGTTTCTATAATTGCATTGAAAACCTTAAATGGTGGGACTACCTAGAAACATTCCAACGTTTTAAGTTGTTTAAAGTGTCAGTTTCCCCACCGGAGGTAAATAAATCTCACACGATTAGTTTGGAAGAAGGCCTTCAGTATATCTGATCTCATCCTTCCAGAATATCCACCGTTCTGTACCTCCGTCATAGCATCAATCGACCTTTTAAACAATCCAGTGACTGGCTTCAACCACCCTTTTTGGCAACTTGTTCCAATCATGAATCGATTAATCCCACATTAACGCCACATTGAACTCACATTGTCTAAAATGATACCCTAATGCAATGCCGGAGGTGTTGCATCGTCAATGGTGTCATCCTTCTGAAGAGACGTTAAACTGAGATCCAGTCTGCCTGTTCAGTTGGACTTTAAAGATCCTATGGCATTATTCGAAACAGAAAAGAGTTTCTCCCAGTGTTCTGGCCAATAAATCCCTTGAATAAAATTGGTTGTTCATTCCATGGCTGTTTGTTGGACATTTCTGGGTGTAACAGGCTGCTGTGTTCATCCATGAAATGCAGTCCATTTTACAGGGTATCCTTTAAGAAGCACTTTAAGATGTCCCAACAACATATTAAGGCTCTATATCAAATGGAAGGATAGTAATAACTACCTGCTGGATTAAAAAAAAGTCCTGGAGTCTGTCCTGAAATTACCCTTTACATCTCTCAACCTGTATCCTCTTGTTGCCTTGCTGCATTCCTAAAGTATTGTTCTGGAATTACTTTATGAATCCCATTTCAAATTTTATATACAGTACCTCAATAAGGTCCCCTCTGAGACATTTTTTCTCTAGACTGAAGAGATCTAGTTTGTCTAATTATTGTTCATAGTTCATTCCTCTAACTCTGGCCTTATGTTGCGATGACCAAACCTGTATGCAGTACTCTAGGTGTGACCTGGCCAGAGCGCTGTATATAGTTAGAATATGGGAGTTATACTTCAGTTTATAAGAAGCAAGAGAAACATGAGCCTTCCTCCAGAGATGATTTCACAATGCTTCTCTCATGGCTGCTGAATGTTTATTTGCATTGGCAAGATGCAATAATTTCATTAAATCAGCACAAATTGCAGGATAAATGATTTGTTTCATTATTGCCCCAAATGGCATTAAAGCAGGACTTTAATTACTGTCTTAACCAGTTTCGTTTTTGTCGTTTTCAGTATTATTGAGTGAGGTTACTTGCAGCAATATTCAAGCGTTGTAAGAAAGCATTTTATGCATTGATCTTAAATCAAACTTCAAAAAGATAATTGCTGGATTGTCCATTAACAGATTGCACATGTTTCTTAAAAGTAACATTCTTTTGTGTTCTGTTCTTGGGTTTAACTCTCCAGTAATAACTGTGCACCGTATATGTCTACACCATCAATAAAGGACACAATGATACCCAAGCCATTAAATAGCCAAGTGGAAAACATAAGTCATGACACGTTATATTCTGCTGCCTCAGGTAATGCTTTATTTGACAGGTAAATTAGGAATAACTCAAAAGGTTGACACCAGCAAGGAGAACAGACAAGAGTCTGTATTGCAAAATGAAAAAATGTTGGATCTTCAAATATATAGATCTTCAACTATCCATCTTTTAGAGGAAATTCCTATTGAAGGGATGCATTAGATTGAAACAAGCTCTATCTCAAGGAACAGAGTAGTTGAAAGTGATCCTCAGAATCTATTCCAGATACTAACACTATCTCATTGCCTACGAAGATTGTATCATATGAGACTTATTTCATGACTAGAGTCACAGATTTGTCCCAAATCATTAAAATCCAAGAACATCCAATTATCTTTTCTGTCCTTGATTACATAAACATAAAGATTATCATGTTGGTTATATTGGTTTATGGTGCTGTCGTTTCCAGTGGTTAGATGCAGTGGATGCAGTTATACCAAAGACACTGCCTCCAAGAAGTGGCTGTGGTAGAGCTTTAGAGACAAGACTAGAAATATAGAGAATACTGATAAGTATCACCCTGGACAAGTGGAATTTTAGGTTTGTGTACTAAACGACCTAACAGATTAAGACTAGGTGGAATTTTGGACCTGCAAGATATAATCTGCATTGTTAGCCTAAGCGATTCCAAAAAGAATTATGGTATTAAAAACATTACACTGGATTGCTATAAAGACTGAGGAAACCAAAGTGCTAACAATGCACATTCATGTCAGAACACGTAGACTGATCAGGATTGTCTAACGACTTTTTTTTTCTTTCATGTACCAATAAATATGTACCTATGTTAAATATACAGCGTCTTTAGGGTTTCATGTTACAGCTATCCTACAGGATCGTGTGGTGTATTGTTGAACTTGTACAGGTCACTAATCGAACTCCACTTGGAGTACTGCATACAATTCTGGTTACCGAAACTATTAATGATATAATAATAATAATAAATCCTTCGCTTTGCAGTGGGCATAGAGAAGGACAGCTAAAATGATAGCTGGAAGGAGGCATCTGAGTTATGAGGAGAGACTACGAAAGATAAAAATGTTCACACTAAAGAATAGAAGGCTCAGGGGAGGTCTTATTGAAGATCCTAAAGGATATTGATGAACTGAACTCTAATAATATGTTTCCCATGGTCAAAAACATCTAAAGGCTGGGAACATCGACTCAAACTCAGATATGTGAAAAAAATGTAGTACCAGACATTTACTTTGTAGCAAATACCAAAAACAACCAAAGAATGTAGAATGGAATATGTTTCTTTGAAAATAAAATTCTTTTGTGTTTTGTTCTTGGGTTGATCTCTCCAGAAACGCCTGAACCTCGTATATCTACACCATCAATCCATAGTGAACCTGTACCCGAGCCAGGTAATCGAATGGCACACATAATTCATTTCATTACTCTCACTCGAGGGTTCTTTGGTTAAATGTGTTCCTTCAAATACTGCAATTATACACAGGCCATCATACATTTCAATCTACACTTGCGTGCATTCTACATTCCTGCTTACATCCTGCTCCTCACCCTTCCTCGTTCATTCAGTTAACTCTGGTCTCCTGCACGTCCCTCATCCCTTTTGCTCCATCAACTATGGTCCGTGTTTCCAATTACTACACCCCAAAACGCTGGAACTCTGTCTCAGTGCCTCTGCCTTGTCGATTCCTTTACCCATCTTCCGATCACATTTGAAGACCTTCATCTTTGATCATGCCTATGTTCACCTGCCCTCTGTCCTTGGCTCAGCATCAAGCACCACCGCTGTTAAGAAACGCTACCCCATGTGAATAACACCTTTTAGATTGTAAGGGCATCCCAAGGCAACAAATGAAGGGTGTTGTATGAATGCAAATTGTGTTAATATATGCCCCTCTTTGGTCTTCCCATGCCACCTGATGTCATCAATCTTTGCCCAGCTTCCAGCATTGAACCCTCCCACATTACCGTGCCTGCCCGTCAATCCTATTCCTGCTCCACTGGCTCTCGGGTTTCATTTTCTAGCTACACTACAGGACCTTGGGGTATATAGCAATAGGTATTGCGCCTAGATCATAGGAAGTGAGAATGAACTTGTACAGGGGGAACCAGTCCAACACCACATGGAGTGGTCACCTAAAAAACAGTTACTACACGGCACAGTAAATCCTATGAATTTCTTTGAGGCATCATCCTCCTGGATGTCAAATTAGAAAGATTATTTACTAATATCCCATGTTACCTGGATTGGGCACAGCAAAGGGCAGCTAGATTGAGGCTGGAATGGGGTATTCAAGTTATGAGAAGGAACTATGGAGAATATAAATTTTCACATAAAAAATAGAAGGTTCAGGGAAGATATAATGAAGATTCGAAAAGCTACTGATAAACTGAACTCTAATAAAATGTCAAAAATGGTCAAAATCCTTGAGAGCAAGGGAATATGCAATTCACTGTATGAAGCGGTGGTTAATCAGATAGTGCAGATGCATTTAACAGGAAGCCAGATGTAAGAGGATTGGCGATCAGAAGACTTTGGGAAAGAGTAAGGAATGAGTGAGACTTGTATGGAGTATAAACACAGGCACCAGCTAATGAGGCAAAGAGGCCTATTTCCATGCTGCACAATCTATGTAAATCTGTGTAAGCTTGTGAGAGGGAAGCTCAAAAATGCATACAAAATAGAAATGGACTGTTTAAACTTTTTTTTTTAAACGACAAAAACAGACCACTGATGTTCAAGTTTGGTTTCCACCTCTCGTCCACAGCCCAGGTCAGAGACGCAAATAAAATATTTTGTCTGTAATTAGGGCTTTCCTGTTCTTACCTTCTATCCAACATGGAAAGTCATGAGTTTAACATCCATTAAGGTTTGAGCCCTCACTAGGCAGATGGTAGACATTGGGTTTGCTGAGCAGGAAGTCTGCACTTCATATTCTCTCCTCCACAACAGTTTATGTACCTAACAATGCCTTCAGTCACTGTCTCCATTACACACTTCCACTTGGATTTCCATGCTGTCCCCTTTAAATTGCATTCAGATATGGTTTGTGTGAAAGAGGCAATACTCTTGCTTCTGTTGATAGAAATAAATTAGGAACAACTCAAAGCATGCCACCAGCTAGATCAGCGCAGCAATTTGTATCCCAGAAAGGATACAGTATGCCATTCATTAAATATCTATATTTTAGAGGAAATTCACATTTCATACATAAATATGATCAAATGTGTTTGTTATCAAATTGCTGAGTGTATCAAATATATCTTCAGAACCCATTCCAGAAAAGATTGAACATCATATCTCTGCACTGTTATGGAGCTGATATTTACATCCAATCTTCTAGAGATTAGAATCAGGCTTTTCCAATTGGAGAGGACAAGACCAGTATTCCATTTATATTAAAGAATAAAATATGGACAACTCACAATAAATTCAAACAATTTATTGGCCACAGGCATGTAATTTGCCTTAAATTAAGTCAAAGTGGTAATACATAAAGGTTTATGGATTGAGTTGGGTCTACAGGCTGACCAACTTTGTACAGTAAAAGCTTGTTTATCCAGCACCCAACCAACCGGAACACTCAACCCCCAACCGGTATCTCCCGATACAATTTACCATTCCAGCAACTGGATCTCATACCGGAGCCATCAGGGACACTCGTGAATATGCTCACTTTGCGCATGTGTACAGTATATGCGCATGTGCACTTATTAAACTTAACGCTGGAATTTTTATTTTACTGATCATTTTACCGAGTGTGCTGGAATACTTTGTTGGTAAGTATCCATACAATAATCTGTTATTATTTAGTCTATTATTAATATGGTATGTTTTAAAATAAGTTAATTTTTTGTGTAGGATTTTCGGCAACTTGCCGCTCAAATATCCGCATATTTAATTAACCAGCACTGGGCAGGTCCCGTGGGGGCCAGATAAACAAGCTTTTACTGTATTTTGAAATCACTCCAAGATACGGGCATGACAGAGTAGATAGTGGGAGACTGTTTCCCCTGGTTGGAGAAACTATAACCATGGTCACAGTCTTAAAATTAGGGGTCAGCCTTTCACACTGAGTTGAGAAAAAACGTCTTCACTCAGAGGGTAATGAATTTATGGAATTCTCTACCCTAAAGGGCTGTAGATGCTCAGTCCTTCAACATATTCAAGACCGAGATTGATAGATTTCTTGAGTATAAAGGGATTAAGGGATATGGGGATAAGACAGGTAGGTGGAGTTAGAATAGAAGATCAGCCATGATCTTATTGAATGGCGGGGTAGGCTTGAGGGGTCGAATGGCCTACTCCTGCTCCTAATTCTAAAAAAAATACAGCTGCGCCTGCCTACCTGTCTCAAACACTCAATATTTATACGCTTGGTCACGTGCCTTGCCACTAACAAAAAGCATAGAAATAATTGAGCCATCATCTGGGGCACGATAATATTTACTGCCTGTGTGGGCGACAGCTTGACGAGGGTGTGACCCCCATTGGCTCCACACATGTATGCAGAACTCCACCTCCAAGCAACAGTCCCATCGCAAAACAGCCATGACGTCACCACTTGGCAACTTCGCATTCTTAGCTAAAAGCTAAACCCAAGTCAGGTAATCAGGCACAAGGCATCATGGATGTCAAATCAATTGAAATTTTCAAAAATTAGTTGGATAGATTTTTGTTGGGTAAGGGCATCAAGGGATATGAAGCAAAGGGGGGTGAATGGAATTGAAATACAGATCAGCCATAATCTAATGGAATGGTGGAAAAGGCTCAAGGGGCTGACTAACCTATCAGTGTTCCTAGGTATCACTCATTCAAGCATTCTTTGACTAACATGTTCCTCTACAAAATACAGTTGCTACATTTAATAGTAAATCCTATGAAGTATTCTGGTGATATTTTCTTGACATTGTTATAGACATAGGGGGCTACATCAAACGCAGGTATTTTGTTGTCACCCTCCCTCCTTGCCTCCCTTGCTAGTTGACATCAATCCTTATATTTCAGCATCACACTGCCAAATTCAAAACAACTCTAAAATTAAACTATTTGTTAACCCTCCACCCCATATTCTGTCATCTCAATGCATCTCCAACCTACCCACAAAGTTGATGCAGACTCAAAGTTGAGAGCAACAGAAACTGCCACGAAAAAGACATGAAAAATTTAAATAAACACATTTGAGAGGAATTTTCGATTATGGGTTCTAAACATGTAATCATTCTCAAATAACTGAGTTCATCACATTTACCCTGAATTGATTTCATTGTGACGGACATTGAAGAAACATATATAAAGAAGAGGAAAGCCAAAAATAGACGAAGGATGTAGAATATGCTTCGTAAGTGAAGCTAAACGCAAGCCAAGTACCCAAGCCAGGTAGACAGAAGACATCCACTTCAATCCTCTCAATCAAATGATTCTGAGTTAACCCCACTTTCCTACAAAATACACAGTCACTGTATTTTACAGTTTATAAAGTGTAAATTGGTTCGAATGGTGCTATATAAATCTGAACCTTGTTGCCTAGTATTTCCAATGAAATGCTTTGAGCCATCACCTGGATGTGAAAGGCACGACATTAAAAGTAAGGGATATCATTATTGTCTCGGCTCTAACCTACTGATGCAGGCCAGATTTTTAGAGCAACAGAAAATCTCACAAAAATGTAAACATAATAACAATTTTTAAAAAATCATTGTTACTTAATGTTTAAATAAACACATTTGAGGGAAAATTCCCATTCCAAGAAATGCTTGAAATCAAGCAAAGTCACTCCAAAGAAGTTGAATATATTACATTCAACCTCAGAATTGATTCCAAAGGGAGAGACCGTGAAGAAACACATGAAATAGAGGGAATTCTGAGAAGCTCTGAGACACCATCTGGCATGGATGGCGCTATATAAATCGAAGCTATTCTTATTGTTCTACTTTACTTTGTCCCAAATGACAAAAACAGACCAAGATGTACAAGGTGGCATATGACATTTAAAAATACAATTCTTTTGTGTGTTACCCTTGGGTGGATCTCTCCAGAACTGAATGAATCTGAACTTGAGCCAGGTAATCAATTGGCAGACATAAGGCATGACTCAAGTCATCTTTGGTTAGCGTGTTCTACAACAGCCACAGTCACAGTAAATCCTGTAAAGCTCCCAGAGACAACTTCCCGCCATAATTTTATGTTTTTACTCTTGGTACCATGCTGTCAAATATCTATCTCTATCGATCTTTAGCTTTGTCCATCACCATCGTACTGTCATGTTCATAGTGTACTGTCACCTCCCAACCCAAATTAAAAAACATCCTTGACCACTCTGAAATATCAGGGTCTCAGTTAGGAGCACTTGCTTTTGAGTTTTAATGTTATAGGTTCTAGCCACAAGTAGGGGGCTTCTTAACTCATATATTGTTAATTCATAGCTATTTGTTGGACATTGCTCTGCTCAAATTGGTTGCCAGGATCGCGAAAAAATACACGGTCATTGCACATTACGGTGAAGCATTGTAATGTTTGATTCCTGGTAGGGCAAAACCTTAGGTAAACTTCCTTGCTGCTCACACCTGAAAATATTCCCTTAAGAAAAACAAATAATAATAATTTGGTCACTCAAACCACGTTTGTGGGACACTACTGTGTGCAATCAGCTGCAGCGTTTCATCCGCAAAATATACAGCCATTACATTTTACAGTATATCCTGTGATGCTCTTTAAGATGTTTTGAAGATGGGAATTGATATATTAAATGCAAAGATTATTATGTTGTTACATCTTCCTGATACATATCTTTTACATAGAGGCATTCAGTGTACTTTGTTAAAAATTGAATAAACAGTACAAGGATGCAGATGGAAAATGTTTCATCAAAGTAAAATTATTTTGTGTTTTGTTCTTCGATTGATCTCTCCAGAACCTGACCCTGAACCAGAACCGGAACCGGAACCAGAACCAGAACCGGAACCGGAACCGGAGCCGGAACCGGAATCAGAACCAGAGCCGGAACCTGAACCTGAACCTGAACCTGAGCCAGAACCTGAACCGGAACCGGAACCGGAACCGGAACCGGAACCAGAACCGGAGCCAGAACCTGAACCTGAACCTGAACCTGAGCCAGAACCAGAACCAGAATCTGAACCAGAACCTGAACCTGAACCAGAACCAGAACCAGAACCAGAACCTGAATCGGAGCCAGAACCTGAACCAGAGCCAGAACCTGAAACGGAATCTGAACCAGAACCAGAACCAGAACCAGAACCAGAGCCGGAACCAGAATCTGACTCAGAACCTGAACCTGAACCTGAACCTGTACCTGAACCAGAATCTGACCCAGAACCTGAACCAGAATCTGACCCAGAACCTGAACCAGAATCTGACCCAGAACCTGAACCAGAATCTGACCCAGAACCTGAACCAGAACCAGAACCAGGTAATCAAGCATCACTCATTCAAGCAGTCCAAATTAACATGTTCCTCTACAAGATATATAGTTACCATACTTTATAGTATATTGGAGGGAAATGTGCAGTGGTGCCCTCAGGGGTCGGTATTAGGACCACTGCCATTTTTGGTCTATATAAATTATCTGTACTTGGTTATAGGGAATACAGATTCTGATTTAAAGAACAAACGATTAATCAAAGTTAGGATGGATCAAATTTGGGACCAAAGTGGAAATCTTGTGGAGGTAGAGGGCATGGCCGATGTACTGAATGAGTAATTCCCATTGATCTTCACAAAACAAGAAGATGTAGCCAATGCACAGTATCGGAGGAGAGGATAGAGAAATTGGATAAGAATAAACCGAGAGGAGGTACTGAAAATGTTGTCTGTATTCAAGGTAGATAAGTCACCCAGTCCAGATGGGATGCATCCTAGGTTACTGAGAGAAGTAAGGGTGGAAATAATGGAGGCTCTGGCCACAATCTTTCAACCCTCCTTGGACACTGGGGTGGTGCCAGAGGATTGGAGGGTTGCAAAATAGAAGCCCACAACATTAAAGGGACAGTGGCACAAAATTGGCTGGGAGACAGAAATCAGAAAGTGGTGGTGAATAGTTGGGTTTTGATTGGAGGGAAGTTTGTCCCCCCGGGGTTTGGTATTGGGACCACTGGTGTTTTTGGTCTATATAAATAACCTGTACTTGGGTATAGGGAGTACAATTTCCAAGTTTGCAGATGATACAAAGCTGGTAAAAGTAATAAAGGAGTGAGGAAGATAGTAGCCGACTGCAAGAGGACATAGACAGACTGGTAAAATGGGCAGACCTGTGGCAAATGAAGTTTAACGTGGATGAATGCGAAGTGAAGCATTTTGGAAGGAAGAATGAATGGTAGTTTAAGCTGAATGGCAGAATTTTAAAGGGGTTGAAGGAACAGAGAGACATAGGGGTTCATATACGTAAATCTTTGAAGGTGACAGGACAGGTAAAGTTATTTTTTAAAAAGCATACGTGAAAGAAGGCTTTGCAACCCCCCGGGCCCCTGATGTTATCAGCTTGTCTGTCAGACATCAAGAACTGGTTGAGTGCAAACTTCCTGCAGCTAAACGTTGACAAGACATATTGTTTGGCTCTCGTCAATGTCTTCAGTCCCTCGGCACTCACCTCCTCAACCTACCCGACCTGCTCCTAAAACTCTCCAAACCCCTTCTCCTTGGAGTAGAGAAGGTTAAGCGGAGACTTAATTGAAGTTTTCAAAATTATCTGGGGATTCGATAGGGTGAAGAAGGAGAAACAATTTCCACTGGCAGGTGGGTCGGTAACCCGAGAACACTGAATTAAAATAGTTGTTAAAAGAAATAGAGGGGAGGTGAGGAGAAATGTTTTCACTCAGCAAATTGTTCGGATCTGCATTTGCCTGAAAGGTTGGTGGAAGCCGATTCGGCTTTTAAAAGAGAAGCAGATAGTTATTTAGAAGGACAGGTTGCATGGTTATGGGGAGAGCACAGGAATTGATTTGGACAGCTCTTTTCAAAGTCGGCACAGACACGATGGGTAGAATGGCCTCCTTGTGTGCTGTATAATTCTCCAGTAGTGAAAAGCCTAATATCAAATGTATGGATTATTATTGTTATTATTATTATCTCATATCCAAGTTCCAGTAGGTGTCACAGAAAAGTGGTAAATATAAATCCTTACATAAAAAATTGGATTAAGACAGAGAAATAACCATTTAAGAATTGTTTGAGATCAAGCCGCTCTTTTTAAATAGCTTCATTACATTTACCCTCAGAATTAATTCCAAAAAGAGGGACATTGAAGGGCTTGAAGTAGGGGAGGACTTGGTTGCAAAGGGCAGAATCAGCACAAGGGTGTAGTTGGAATATGTTTCTTAAAAGTACAATTATTGAGTGTTTGGTTCTTGGGCTGATCTCTCAAGAATCGACTGAATCTGAACCCGAGCCAGAGCATGGTAATCATTGGCAGACAAAAGCCTTCATTCATTTCATTGTGCTAACTGGAACAGTGTTTGGGTTTGCGTTTGCTTACCTTTTACAATAAATCCTTTTAAATCTTTTGAGATTACCTAGCAATTCACTATACCTTATTTCAAATACTGTATTTTATTATAGCAATTCCTCCCTGGCTCCCATGTTAGCTGACGATTTGAATCTCTCCCTATCGTTAAGTGTTGCCCTCTCATATTCAAATTACTGTCACCATCCTCTTCCTTCAAAACTAAAAACATTATTGACCTGCTGTATTCTGCTGTATTCTGTAATACCATCTCAAGTCCAAAATACCAACAAGCTTTTTGCAAGTTCAGAATATCAGAAAGTGTCATAGACAATCAGTGGTAAACCTTTAAATTAACATATTTGAGGGGAAATTACCATTTAAGAGAAGCTTGAGATTAATCCGGCTCATTCTCAAGTAATTGCACATTCACAGAATCGATTCCAAACAAAGGTTCAGGCAAAAATCATATGAAGTAGAGCCAGTCACGTTGTTGCAATGACAAAAACAAACTAAGAAGTAGCTGGAAAATGCTTTTGGAATATTTTGATTGATTTCTCCAGAACCTGAAACCGAACCTGAGCCAGTTAATCAAGTAGTAGACACAAACCTTCATTTCATTTCTTTCATTCTTGATAGTTCATCCTGTAACAGCCACCACAAAATTACACTTGTATAGTAAAGCACTTCGCGATAACCTCCCAATGTGAAAGGAACGTGTTACTAAAACAATTTATTTTGTGATTTTAGTTCCCAGAATGTCAATACCAAAAGAGGAACCAGTAGACAATCTACCGGATTGCCAGGAATATTCAACTAGTTCCTCATCACAGAGTTCTTACCAAGATTATGTCTCTAGCTTGATGAGTGATGCTTCAGCACCAAGATCCGTAATAACTTCACCAGTTAGTCCAGCAGATAACAATTTGGTAGGCCTAACTAGATCAATGCCGACTGAAGCACTTCTAAACTTGATGCAGAGCTATATTGCAAATTGCGACGATGTTAAATCTGTGAAGATTTCCATACAGCTGAATAAAGCGAAGACTGAAGATTTGAGTTGTCGCAGTTGTTGTGGTAGAGAGAGTGAAAGCGGATCGTCTTACCAATGCAGGCAAGAGCTTCCTAGATCTGAGTGTAGAAATGTACAGGCTTCCAGTAGTAACCAATATCAAACCAGGGGAAATACGAGCAGCGAGAGTTCAAGAAACTATCCTTATTTTAGTTCACAGGATGAAATAGAATGTGAATATGATTCCAAGGTCTGGCAGTATTTGAACGATTTTAGTTCACAGGATGAAATAGAATGTGAATATGATTCCAAGGTCTGGCAGTATTTGAACGATTTAGGTGAAGGGTCTGATGTGGGTGAGGCTTCCTGCAGCTCCAGTAGTTTTCAATGTGTGGTCACTGACCGTAGTAATGAAACTGACGATTAAATGTTTGCTTTTTGGAGCTTTTGAAAAACAAAAATCAGTGAACTAAAATCACACTGATATAGTGTGGCTCAGCTGGAAGTTATCCTTGCCTGGAGGGTGACTGTTTTACTCCACAGATAGCCATCATGCACAAACAGATGTTAACACGCCAAGCAATTTTTGCATTTGACATTGGCCGAATATATCTCCGAAATAAAAATGTTTTACTTTTTGTTGAAAATTAAGATAGCATTTAATATTCAGATAGATACTCTATGAACAATGTACTAGCACTGCCCGGTGATGTGTCAAATCATGGCAGTGATATTAAAAAGGTGTTTCATGTTCTTGATTTTTTTTCCAACCCTGGTAATAAATTGAATATTACACCAGTGAGGTTGAGTTACCACTTTATTTCATTCATCCAAAATGTTTGAGTAATTCACTTGCATCTAATGGCATATTTGAGTTATATGGGCCTCTATTACATTAGTGATCTTGCTTGTTCCCTGAGGTCTTCCTGTTGTCACATATGTGAAAGGAAAGAGGTAGCACTCCATCACCAGTGTAATATCATTTTATGTTTTCTGTCTACTTTATATGTTCAATAATTACTAAATCCATAAGTAATATCAATATATTCTGCATGTGGAACTTCTCATAACTATTTCAGTTCACAAGTCCTTGTTGGATATTATCGGATGCTCTGGGAAATTTCAAGTGATAAATTTATTCATCCAATTCGTTCAGTGAGGCAGCACAAATGCTAAATGGCCTTCTTCTGTGCTATAAATTTGTATGTTCATTAAAGCAAAGAAGGTTTATTTTATATACAGTATATAATATATATATATATATAGAGAGAGAGAGCAAGAGATAGAGAGACATGCAGATTCCAGGTGTGAGAGGAAATTAATCTTTATGTAGCTGCAGGATGGATTGTTTTGGTAAAATAGCACTAAAAATTACAACACGTTTTGCAATAGTCTAAATAAAAATTATGTAACTCGATTCTGCAAGAATGCTCATTTGGCCCTGTCTCAAGCTTATTTTATTAATGTGTTTGGAACAGTAATAATTATTTCTGTTTGGATTACATATGTGTTAACCTTCATTTCACACTGAACATATAAAGCTATTCAAAATATTTTGTTTATGTTAAGGGTGCACTATTTAAATGCAAATTGTAAAATGTCAATGCTGCAATATGTCTGGACCGGCAGAGCTTATGTATATGAAACTTCTCATAACCATTTCAAATCCCAGGTGATGTATCTTTGTTGGACATTATGAGATGCTCTGTAAAACTTCAAGAACATCAATTTGCATTTATAGTATCTTACAAACAAAATGAAGCACCAGAGCTTCACAAAATCAGAGCACAAATAAGATGGCTTTTCAGATACAGTATAATAAAACATACCTGTGTTTTGCGAGGATCAACTTCTGATATGCAGTTGGCGTTTTCATCCTTATAATGGCATACATCCATTTACATATCCAGACAACAATCAACCCCTTGAGGGTCACTATTTTGGATAAACACATTCACCATGGAGACATTTATGCACCTCAATGTCTGGCATGTTATCCCCCAAACTCTGGTCTTTTCAGTGAATGTAAAACTAGCCCTTGAATCTGATTCAATTGCTCTGAGACACCACCCTGCAGTCAAGGGTGCTGGATAAATGTAAGTTGTTGTTTCAACCTATGCAAACCCAATTTGTTTCCTGCGGTAACTCTAAGTCTTCCAAAATGAACCATGGGAATCATGACAAAATGGAAAAGGAGATATGTGAATGTTATTGTTAAAGTAAATAAACGATTAAAATGGATAGACTTGTTAAATTACACAGAGAGTAAACTAACTTAACAAAAGTTGGTGAAAATGCAGGAAATTTAAATTTCAAAGTGCAATTGGGGAGTTAAAATGTGTTTATTTATATGTAAAATGTTATTTAGATATTTGTAGTTAAGGGGTTAACTGTGCATTATAGTAGAATTGTTCTTGACATTTTAATACAGTAATATTAATGTATGTTTCAATATTACAAGGTTTGAAACAAGACCAGCCCCAGAAGACTTCTTGAGCCTGCTATATTAATCATTAATGCAATTCATATCTGATTGATGCAATTTCAAGGGGATTTGATATTAAAAAATATAGTGTTCTGGCTAAACAGATAGCCATTCAGACAGATTTAATTAGTTACAGTCCTCCTCACTATTTACTACCCTACCTGTGTATCATCTGCAAACTTGGCAATAGTGCTCTCTGTGTCCAAGTCCAGATCATTAATATATATCAGACAGAGCAGTGGTCCCAATACCCGATACCCAACCCTGGGGGTCACCGCGGCACCCCTCCACCCTCTGCTTTCTGTGAAGTACTTTGACATAACTGGAAGATAAGGCGCTATATCAAATGCCAGGATTATTATTATTGTATTGCTTCATTTCACTATTTTAAGTTACAATTTAGAGACAGGCCACACCAGCCTGGTGCTGTGCGAGGGGTCAATCCTGAGCTTTCCAATGGCACACACACACATATATATATATACATGTCTATAGATTGTAGGCAATTTTATTGTTAGACAACTATTTTTTAAAATAACAAATAGGATTTGAGTTGTGTGCTGAAGTGTCCGATCCAGGGAGATGGCAAAGCTTGACCTGAGTGACCCCCGAGTGACCCCACCCTTGCCCAGACCTGACCTTTGTGTTAAATTCAGTCAGACACTGAGTGGCAGCGACGTCACCCTCAGGGTTTAACTGGAAAATCTTTACACAACAAATGAAAGGTTTAAACTTCGTTTCCATGGAAACCCGTGGTCAATAATAAATCGGTAAAGTCCTGAATGAGAAGCATCCGTTAATTCAATAACAAGTCATTTACACAGGCTCCAAACCGCCAATTCACCAACCGCCACCAGCACGTGACCGCCCGGGTGCTGGGGAGACTGCGCATGTGCGGCCAGGAGCCCCGCCCCCACACTGGCCGCTAAAACATCGCGAGATGTGAAGCCAACACGTCACAAAGGCCCAGGCCCACGTGGTTAATCCTCCAGCCCCCCCCCACCCACTGCTCCCCCTGCCCCCCCCTCACTCCCCCTTCCCTGCCCCCCCCCTCACTGCCCTCTCTTTCCCCCCCTCACTCCCGCCCCCTGCCCCCCCCTCACTGCCCTCTCTGTCCCCCCCCTCACTGCCCTCCCTGTCCCCCCCTCACTCCCGCCCCCTGTCCCCCCCTCACTGCCCTCCTCACTCCCGCCCCTACCCCCCCTCACTGCTCCCCCACCTGCCCTCCTCGCTGCCCTCAACTTTCCCACCCTGTCCCCCCCCTCACTGCCCTCCCTGTCCCCCCCCTCACTCCCGCCCCCTGCCCCCCTCACTCCCGCCTCCTACCCCCCCCTCACTGCCCCCCCTCACTGCCCTCCCTGTCCCCCCCGCCTCCTGCCCCCCCTCACTCCCGCCCCCTACCCCCCCTCATTGCCCTCCCTGTCCCCCCTCACTCCCGCCCCCTACCCCCCCTCACTGTCCCCCCTGCCCCCCATCACTGCCTTCCTCACTCCCGCTTCCTGCCCCCCTCACTGCCCCCCCCGCCTGTCCTCCACATTCCCCCTGCCCCCCCCTCACTGCCCCCCCGGCCTCCTCACTGCCTCCCCCCTGCCCCCCCGCCTGACCTCCTCACCCCCTGCCCCCCACCTCAACCCCTGACCTCCTGCCTTGCCTCCTCCCCCACTCCACCATGTCCCTGTGAGAGCCCTATCGAGTGCCACCATCTCTCCTTTCATTCCATCCAAAAACGCTGTGTTGATTTCTTCTTTCAACTTTGTTAACACAAATGCTGCCACATGTGAAGTCCAAATTGTTAGTCTGTGTCCTGTTCTACCAGACAGTCACCAGCCCGGCATTGATAGCAGAAGTAAACGAATGGACAACAGGCAACGGGGAAGGTAGCTGGACATAACCCTTGTATTTGATGTAGTGCCTTAAATTAACACAGGATTTACAGTACAGTACAGTCTAAGGGAATTGGCAGTGAATTTGCAAACAGCCCATGAAGTGGCTGACCAATTTTAGCTGGAGTATTTTGGACCAGCAGAAACACTCTGCACATTAGGGTGCCATGAGATTTTTAATGTCCACCTGTATAGGTACACACGGGTTCATATACGGTATAAATGTAATTTTGTTGTTGTTCAACATCGCATCTGAAGGATGAGCCTCTGACACTAGGACTCCATTGGAGTGTGGCTTGAAGCCACAACCTTCTGACTCAGCAGCACGGCTGCTATCAGCTGAGCCAAGCTGGCAGAAACTTTGTAAGAATTTTGGTACAACAACAACAAAATTACACTTGTATAACGCCTTTCACGTCAGGAGGACGTCCCAAGGCGCTGGACAGTTACAGATTATAATTTTCACATTATCTTCTTCCCACCTAATCCTAACCCATCCTATGTTTTTGATATTTACCCATTTTCCAGATAATGAGACATACTAGTTTGTCAGGCTCCTGGGGTTAGTTAATGCTTGTTTTACTCAACCATCAATTTGTTTTTGCATACACACGTATGTAACCCTGGGCAGAGAATTATCTTTATAGACTGAGACCAAAACTTTTTTTTTATGGGTGGGGTGACAAGGGTAAGATTGCAGCTGGTCCATTATAAGTACATGGCATCAAATATTTATGAATGTTAAAGCTTTATAATGTTGTGGCCAGGTCTCCCCTAGTGTTCAGCAGGCAGTTTTCACTGTGACTTACTGGGTTTGCTGAGACCCTGCATGCAGCACAGAAGAGATCTACAAGGAGGTTGTTAGAGGAATGAGTGTTAGAGAAATTATTAGACTCACCAGGGCTCTTTAGTCTTGAAACGGAACATTTCAGAGGGGACTCTATAGGAATTGAGCATTTTTAAATCATATTGAAAAGGTAATCCCAGTACAATACTTTCAGATATAGAACACGAGAATTTAGATTTAGAGTTCAAAGGACAGAATTGAGAAGTACATCCTTACCTAGAGCGTAAATAACAACTGGAACAGTTGTCAGGAAGGGAGTTGAGGCCAAGACACCAAACATATTTTAAAAAAACTTTGAAGTTGTGAGTTTTCTGGAAGAATGAGATCCAATGGCCAAAGAGCTTTCTGCATCTGAATTGATCTTGATCTATCATTGTGTCCAGTTTGAGAATATTACACACGTGTTTTCCATCTGTTTTTCTGTGAAACATTCTGTGACTGACGAAAACCTTCTGCTACAGGAGAAGGTTACCATCATTAAAGAGTAGTCCAGGTCTTTCTGAGTATTTAATTTTGTAAGATTCATCATACTGTACATTGTTTGAATTATGCAGATTGCCACGGTGATGAAAAATGGATATACACATTGAGAGTCATGTTATGAGCCAAGTCTACCTTTATCCATTCTTCTTTTGATTTAATTAGTACCTGTTAGTTCTTCAGGTGAAATAAATGTTAAAATGAGATCCCACTTACTGAGGTTTAGATGCCCTTTAAAAATCCCAAAGAAATGCTAGGATGTTTACTTGTGTCCAAGCAATATTCTTCCTACATCTAATTCACCAAAAGCAGATTAACTGATCGGTCATCTGGTTGCTGTTTGTGTGACTTGGAATAAATGACTCCCGTTTTATGGTGAAACTGGAAGGAACCCACAGATAATCAAACTCACTCTGCTACAGTTAAGGTGAGAACCTGATCAAAATAATTCAGGTAGCTGTTTGGTGTATAACATGTTAAAATATAGTCCCATTATGGTTATTTTCCAGATCTATTTGAAACATTCAACAACATAATGTTTAAAATTGTGCCAATTAAAACACCATCTGGACCAGTATTTGCACTGACGTTTGCGAGTAAAATAAAGGATAATTACCGTGTTGATTGGAAGGCGGTGAAGAATCGGCAGAATGAAAAGACTCCTGTATACCTTGATCAATGCAAGTAGGTTTCCTGTTCATATGAAAATAATAACAACAACAACAAATTACATTTGTAGAGCGCCTTTCATGTTGGGAGGACATCGCAAGTCCCTGGATAGTCAAGGATTTGCATCTAAGCTGGGGTTTTGGATCAAGAGGGGTGGAAATCAGTGAGGATGGGGTTAGGAGGGTGACCAAAGGCACGGTTGAAGAGGAAGGTCTTGAGATGGACCTTAAAGGAGGTAAAGTAAGAGGAGGGATGAAGGGACTGTGGGGTAATGTTCTAAAAGGTAGGGCAGAAACACTCAGGCAAATATAATAAAGACTTCACAATATAATAGTAAAATAATATGTGAAAAGTATAAAAATCAAAGCAGCAAGTGAAATTGAATTTTATTTTGAATGTCTGTGATACCAACCTTAATAATCTTTCCAAATGGTCTTATCTGTGAATATTTAAAGTTTCAAAGCACAGACACCAGGAAGTATATCCTTACCTAGAGGTTAATTAATAACTGGAACTGTTGTCAGGAGGAGGTTGAGGGAAGGACATTTTTAAAATAGTTTGATCCAGTGAGTGGGTTTTATTATTATTATTAAATAGTGCAAATGAAAACCATTATTTTTTTCTCGATTTTGTAGAGATAAACTTTGGTGTAATGCCCCAGGAGCTCCTTTCAAACATATTGAAGTAATTCTACAAAGCATTGATAGTTCTTCCTCATTAAATAAGACATTTAATATTCAACAATTATTGCATTCAGGATACAGAGTTTCAGGTAAGCCTTTGTGACAATGTTACCCAATGTATTATGCTAGCAAATACGTAGTTATTACCCTTACAAAATACTTGTGTTTTTACCCATTTCCTTGAATTGTCTGTGAACTATTTTGAGATGCTATGATGGTGAATCATTCACTTAAATACTGTATTTAATATGCTGTGTTGATTGAATGACTCAGTTGCATGCAGCACTTATGTATATTTGCTATATTTTCCACATTTGCTATTCCATCAACGAACATTGAACTCAACAACAACTTTGATTTATATAGCGCCCTCCATGCTGGACAGTGTCTCAGAGCGCTCAGAACTCTAAGAGTATCCAGGTAGACCTCAAATAATGAGAAGTTTTATGTAATAATTTGCACTCTGAATAAAATACAAAGTGATTATGCCACAAATCAACTGGAAATATTTTTTGAATTGATATGACAATTAACCATCCAATGAATACTTAGCATTTGCTAATCCTTGTTATCTGTTACTTTAGGTGGATGAAGCCCTGCAACTAGAAAAAGGGAAGGAACAAATCAGTTAATCATAAGGGCCTAACTATATTCCCTTGTGCATTCTGTTGTGCCAGTCTTTGTCCATTCATAATATACAACCTCAGATATAATAATCCTTGCATTTGATATCGCGGCTTTTCACATCTTCTAGACGTCTCAAAGCGCTTCACAGAATATACTGTAAAATGAATTGACTATATATTTGTGGGTGAAACGCAGCAGCCAATTGCACACAACAGCGTCCCACAAACAGTCGTGGATTGAATGTCGAACTGATTTTTTTTGAGAGAATATTATATAAGAACATAAGAATTAGGAGCAGGAGTAGGCCATTCGGCCCCTCGAGCCTGCTCCGCCATTCAATAAGATCATGGCTGATCTTCTGACCTAACTCTGATTACCTGCCCTATCCCCATATACCCTAATCCCTCTATTTTTCAAAAATCTATCAGTCTCAGCCTTGAAAATGTTCAAGGACTGAGCATCTACAGCATTCTGGGGGAGTGAATTCCATAAATTCACTACCCTCTGGGTGAAGAAATGTTTCCTCGACTCATTTCTAAAAGGCTGACCCTTAATTTTAAGTCTGTGACCCCTGGTTATAGATTCTCCTACCAGGGGAAACAGTCCCTCAGTGTCTACTTTATCCAGCCCTTTAAGAATCTTATATGTTTCAATAAGATCCCCCCTGATTCTTCTGTACTCTAGAGAATACAGCCCTAGTTTATTCAACCTATCCTCACAGGGGTTTACACGTGTACACGGACACCCAAACCCCTGTGAACACTAACACTGTCTAACCTCTCCCCCTCTAATACAAACTGCCAGCCTTTTGCTGGTGACATAACAGAAAGCCTCATTCATTATACATTGTCTCTATTGGGCATCATGATAATCACCCTCCCCTCACTGCTTTTCAAGCTTTAAAATGTGATTCAAAAGATAATATTTGGGATACCTTACCAATGGGATACCTTATTGTCAACTTTTTCTACTCACCTAGAATTTCTCAGTGTTCTTAGAAGTTATGCATGGATCCTTATTATATGCATCTATTTTTCAGTCTATTTAACAATTCCAAACATGCCATTGTTTTGAGATTGTTGATACCGAAGATAATTTTCTTGACACAGTATTTGCCCAGAGCGAGATCTGAGAACCTGACAATGTTGCAGGTGAACTTTGCCTTTTGGTGAGCTTTTCTTTGAAGAAAATATCCTTCATCAGTTTCTTTCAGTAGATTTGCAAGGATCATTATTTGATTTTCTGCATTAAAAAGGCTTTGTGTTTTAAAGTCTTCATAACATTTCAACAAAAGCTTATAGTGTTTGAACATAATGAAAGGCATGGACTAGAATTTGCATAAATTACCCTTACGCCAATAGAAGTTCTCTTCACAAGAATCATAAATGTCTCTTGGAGTAAAACAATTAACTGTCATCATCTTTGCAACTGCGTTAAGATTGCTACCTAGACATCTTTGCACATTCTTGCAAAACTACTTTCAATCATATTTTCAGTTTTCAGAAGATGGGACTTTTGGAAAGCGTTTTCAGATGCTGTGTCATTTAGTTAATCATTTGCTTCTTAACTTATGTCCATAAATCATCATAATAATAAAAAAAACTTGCATTTGATATAGCGCCTTATCACGTTTTTGAGATGTCTCAGAATATACCGTAAAGTGAATTGACTATTTTGTGGGAGAAATGTGGCAGCCAATTGCACATAGCAATGTCTCACATTCATGGATTGATTTTGTTTTGCAATCTGCCAATCGACCAACAACTGAGTTCCAATTAGTGAACACCATATGAAAATCATGATAAATTCTAGCCACCAGTTAAAGTTTTTTTTAAATGTTTTTTGTTACTGATCCTTATTAACTTCTGCCCTTTTTATCCTTCCACTTAGCCTTGCTGGGATGCATGCAATTATCAGTTGGGTCACTTCTTTAACTACTTTCACCAGAAAATATACTGTCAATTCACTTTCCACTATATTCTGTGAAGCGCTTTGAGACGTCTCAACGACTTGATAAGGCGCTATATGAATATCAAATGCAAGCATTATTATTATTATTTTCAATCAGCTCTTGACTGGCACATTGGAAAGTGCAAGGAGAGAAAACTTAATTAATTGTAACTAGCTACCTTCTGTTTCCTGGTTTTAGGGCTTCATCCATTGAAAGTAAGATATAGCAAGGATTAGTGAAGAAGAAATCTTTGAAAATAACATTACGAGGTTAGTTTCTGAACGACACATGAAAACTCATTCCCTTTCATCATGTGAAACTCTTGATGGCTCTATAGTAATCTCTTCACTTACTGTAGAATTGCAGAGTATTCCAGGGCATGTATGGGCTTTTAGGAACAGAAACTGCAAACGTCTCAGTAGCTTCCATTCTGATGCTCTGGTAAATGATGCCTTACAGTTGTGGACTGCACACTTGCTTTCATTGATCCAATCCCTATGGGAAAATCTGCTCATGTTTATGATTAGAAGCAGAGAGAAAAATGGACCAGATTGAACATGGATTTATTATTGTCAGGAATGAAGTCTAAAAACTATAATGGAAATTAAGTAAAGCAACTAATAAATGAGCACCAAGTATAATAGATATGTGAATTTCTTTTTCAACTTCCTGTGGAACTGGAAAGTGCTGAAAATCTATATTCAGGTGCCAGAATTGCTTCAGCAATCGACTTCAAGTACAGGAAACATTTTAAATACCATAGTTGTTCCACACATCAGTAATCTTTGAAAGCAGCAACTCAATTTAACCCTTTGTAAATCGAAACTAGTTCAAATGTTCCTACTTCATTGGGCTCCTCCAAACCACTTGAAATAGATTAAAATAATTGAAAAGTGTGAAAACGTAAGAAACATTTTGGTTCAAATCTTGGTGGGTGAGATTTAATGTATGCTGTTTGTGAGATTTAATGTATATTTGTAACTTTTAAAGTTATTTCAATTAACTCTTTGCTAGGAATGTCTCATAGTTATCAATGCCAGTTGTCTTGATGAATGAAGTGGGTAATCTGAAGCAAACTGCAGCATTCAATTTAATGTAAGGCATATTTCAATTGTCCCCCAAAAGCCATGTAAAAAACTTACAATTTCATAAATCCTACTTTATACAGAGATTAGTGACTAAAGTGGCTAACAAAAAGCTGTAAAGTATTGGAGAACATTTCAGTTTCTTTATATATTGTGTTTTTTAAGAAGCCCAAACAAGTTGTGAAATAAAGTTGCAGCAAAATTCACAATGAATGGTGTTCAAATAGATTGGGAGCAAATGTTGATAATTTGGAATGGAATAGTCTCACAAGTAACGATCCTGAGATATCTCATTATCAGCACACTGACCAGGAATGGTAACTTTAAATAGCTTGTTAATCTGATGCCTTTTTTAAAGTTATTTTAAGAACTATCGCAAAGGTAAGACTAAAATCAACAATTTGCCCAAATTCTGGAAGCTATCTGTATAACGCTACAGCAACTGGTGGAATTACTTATCAAAAATTGTTTAGAAATGAAATGAATTTTGTACAGCACTTCATCTGTGACACCATTGTTGATAATAATAATAATCCTTGAATTTGATATGTTTTTCATATCTTTGAGATGTCTCAAAGCGCTTTGAAAATGACGAAGTCATTGTTCATCAACAACAGTGAGATGAATGGCCAATTCATTCGAATTTAGGGTTTTATTTGCACGTGGAGGGAATGCAGGGATAACTGGGAGAAAAGACCACATTTAAGTAGAGTTGAGGGGAAACTGTTCCTTTATATCTACCTGAAACAATAAAGCAAATGGAACCTAACTTAATAATACAATAATTGAATAAAGAATAAAGTTGTACGTGTAAGACTGCATGCTGAAATATGAAGCTCCTTGTGAAATCCATTTTAAAAACTAAAAAGAGAAAAAATACAAATATTTTGAAATGTTTTAGATGCTAGGAATGATTAAAGCTGAGAGACAGGTATCTAGGGAATGTCGAAAGCATCGATTAGTAGATCTTGCAAAGCCATGAGTACAGTGAATAAGGCACCATGGATCTGCCCAAACCTATTGAAACCAAAGAAGAAAGTAGTTGGCAAAGGTTTCAGAAAAATTTCACAAAAACAAATTGAAGAATGAAGCTTGCTGTTGATCCTTTAACCCCCCCCACACCTCACCCCCCCCAACCCGCCCTCTACCACCAACCCCCCCACCGTCCATCCTCCAACACTCCCCCATCCTGCCCTCCACCACCACCCCCCTCCACCATCACCCCCCCGCCAGTACTTACTTGCTACCAAATGCCCCAGTTGCCGTTCAAGCTGTGGTATCGGGAGATGAACAATTACGATGAATTCAATGAATGAATTATATAATCACATCAATAAAGATGTTTCAAGTTAGAATACAATATTTATTCCATTATTCCTCCCGACGTGAAAGGCGCTCTATTCATGTAATTTTGTTGTTGTTTAGGTTTATGTGAAATATTTAGACATTTGTAAGTTGTATGTCTGACTGTGGCCAGAAATACCTCTTGACGTAGTGTTTGTCCTTCACTCTACAGGCAAAAGGAAATTTTCAACTACAATTATAACTCTTGGGTCCATTTTAATTCCAGCTCTCATTGTGGCTTTGTGTTTTACTTCCTATTTACTACTTTGTAAACAAAGGTAGGTTTTTTTTCCCCCCGTTTGTATTTTGGACTTTTCTCGGATAAGTTCTCAATTCTGAAGTAACAAAACTGACTTTTTTTTTCTCTTTGTAGGAAACAATGTAAATGTATTAAATATTGGAGACGGAATTCTAGCTACTCAAAAGAAGAGGAAAGCCCACTTTATTCAAAACCTCAGCCAGAGGATCCTGAACTAAAATATCCAGAAGATGCACAAGATGTTTCCCACCAACCTTCTGAGATTGCTGAGGTAGACACCATCCAGATACACACTGTACCTCCTCGACACACAGACCTCAGCTACACACAGTGGGCTACTACCCTCCTCACTGTTTACTGCTTTTCCCAGCTTTGTATCATCTGCAAACTTGCAAGTTGTACTCCCTATACCCCAGTCCAGGTTATTTATATAGACCAAAAACTGAATAAGAAAAACAACCGTTCACCTCCACTCTCTGCTCTCTGTCTCCCGGCCAGTTTAGTTTCCAGGCTGCCACATTCACTTTAATACCATCGGCTTCTATTTTGCTTCCAAGTCTCTTATGTGGCATTTTATCAAATGCCTTTTGAAAATTCATATAAACTACACAACTGCACTACATTACTTCATCAAAAACCTCTTATCAGGTTTGTTAGACAAAATTTACCTTTAACAAATCCGTGTTGGATTTGGTAGATGTATTAACCCGTATTTTTTTTTAAGTGAAAATGTATTTTGTCCCGCATTATGCTCTCTAAGCCTAAGTTTCATTACTCCACATGCCTAATATTAATCCTCAAAAAAACAAGAATAAAATCGATCATTTCAATTCACTATTCATTTCTACACTTCAATATGTAATTAATAGCCAATAGTTTTTATAATTTATTGTAATCCTGTTTATCAATTGTTACTTATGAAATGAAGTCCTCCTATGATTTCTTCCACATACATATTTACTCATGGTTAACACAAGCTGCCAATCAAACCCCAAACTGGAAGATGGGGAAATGTTCTTTACTCTTAAAATTTATATAAGATACTCCAAATAAATAAACTCCTTTTTGCCTGATCTCCAAAACAGGGTGGTATTTCCAAGATAGATTCAAATGAATGGCAACCAGGGTTGGTTCAACGTGGCAGTCCTTCAAATGTTGACGCAGAAAACCTTGAAGGTAATACAATGTCCAATGGTAAGTTCAGGACAACCCGACTAAAGTAAATCCTCGTTGTAAAGTAAATTTGGTTCTAATGCGGTTAGGTTGCAGACTCTGATGTTTCATTACCCAAAATTGAAATCCCACCGTTGCACTTCAATTCCCATTGTTAGACTCCAAACTCCAAACTGGCCGTTCAGGAATAAGAGTAGCCAATTGCCTTTCTGCCAACATGAGCAATGTGATAGGTGGCATCATCTTGTGCTAACCAGCGCAGTCTCTTCGGAGAGAAAAGGAAACTTTGTACTTAATAATAGACCAAGTGCACCATCATGGGGACATGTGTGACGCAGTATTAGCGAGTATAACCTTTCACCTTTGGGTTCCAGGGTTAAGTCCAGGCTCACCTGATAGGATGAATCAAACTTATCATTTGTATTGGATTGAGAGACATTTATAAACAATTAAGTAAATAATGTCAACATACCAAGCAAATTCTTGAAATAACACTTTTTGTAAAAAAAGATTGGATCAGCTTCTCACTGCCTCCCTAGCAGAGAGGTGGCCAGAAGAGGAAGATTGATTGACATTTTGGACATTGGCCTTTACCTGTACAATAATACCTGAAATGTCACCCAGATATTCATTTGGATGTTGGGGAGGGGGGGTGGGGTGGGGGTAAGAGGGGACTCCAGGGAGTTGAACTGGCTCCTAGTTGACATACCTGGCAGAATTGAGCGAGCCCTCTGTGATGGTCCACAGTCCAGTTCCTGAGACAGGTCTACAGTATTCGTGTGTTCTGCTGACCACAGCACAGCCCAGCCTGGTTCATCAGCAGGACCTAAACAGACAGACCAGATATAAACAAAAAACAAATAAAGCCTCTTATCTTCTTCAGAATAATTTTTTTATTATTTTTGTTCAGCTCGTGGACCATTGAATTCCTCAGAAGATCCCTTCATTTGTGTCTATGAATGCAAAGTGCGAGGAGGTGGTTCAGACAATAATCAAAACTTATCCCAAACCTGTCATGCTAACTCTGACATTTCTATGGAATGTGAATCACCATCTGTTTATTCAGACGATGGCAGAAGCTGGTCTGAAGAGAGTGAGATGCCAATGGAGCATCCGTCACCAACATGCCAATCACCTTCTTCGACATCTTTAATTGTGAATGATTTTGAAAACAGCTCCGGCTACTCTTTAGCTGCTCGCACACGTCAGACGCCAACCCCAGTGTCTAACAGGCACCTACTGGACACAATACATTGTTATTTAGTAAACCTTGATGATCTGAAACCTGTAAGTATCCCTGTGCTTGTAGAAGAGTGCCAGACAAATGATGCCTCCATCCATACCAACCATTCCAATGAATATTGCTGTGAAGCTGTTTGTAAAGGCAGATACTCAGAGACAAACAGTGACAGTGATGGACAGAGTCAGTCTACAGAGCATTCTCCTCCTCCACCATTCTCCTCTTACTCACCATGTAACTTAGATCAACATGCACTTCCTGGTGTGGTTTCAAGAGCACAGACTGATTCTGATTATCCACAATCCCAAGTAGGATTTGGTGAGTTCAGTGAATGCCATTGTGTGAATGACAAAACCGATAATATGTTCTCTCTGAAGAGGACGAGTGGTGCATCATTTACTTATCGACTTTGTGAAACCGACAGTGGATCTGAAGACTAACTAATACCAAGTCCCACACTGTGGATCATTACACTTAAATCAGAGCAAAGAAACGGCTATGGTTGATGTGAACTAGATGGAGTCAGAATTACTATGTTATTAACTGTTATCAATAAGAATGAAGATAAAGTATAAAATACTTATTTTATATATTTAATTTTTTTTCTCAAGCCCAAAACATATCAAAAATAAAATGTTTATTGATGTTTCTATTTTGTCAAAATATGGGCACATTGAGTTATTCTGTTATTCTATACTATATACAGTATGTAGATATATATATATATATAGTATGTCATTGCCAAGTGATAACAGGTCACTGTACATCATTAACATAGGACAGGAAATACTCTGCTTGGTTTGTAGCACCTTAGTTTGGGAGATGTAAACTTCAGGGGAAAACAACCATTTGTGGGAAAATATTGTCATGTTAATACAGGATTTTCCACTGTTTTATTAAGTAGTTTTTTTTGGCCAGCCGAGTGTCTGATACAAGCTTAACAGTATCCAAACCAAGCATCCCATCTAGACATGGAAATCCAAGAGATAGATTATTGGAATGCGCACTCTCTCCCTGGAGGGATTCATCCTGTTTACCTAATTCTGGAAAGTATTAGGAGCAGGTTGGCAAGAGGCAGGACTTGGGGACCCCAGAGGGTGCTGGAGTTTAACCAGCTCTAACCAGTTTGCCATTGATAATTGAAATCTAAAATCCTTACAAGTTCCTTAGAATATCCAACAAATGGAAAGGTGCTAACGGTGAAATGGCACTGTGTAGTTCTGCCCCTGAAAGTTTCGTACCTTATTCTTCATTGTGTAAATTTTCAGTAGCTATCTGATGGCACATTGCTCATACCAAAGGCTGTAAGATAATTTATGGCACAAAAAGTCTGTATAAAGTAACCGATATGTGGAATGTTACAATGTTATTCAAATGTTATTTCACCCACCAAATACAGTGAAATCTATTTTACAGTACATCCTGTGAAGCGCTTTGGAATTTCACAACAATGTTAGAAAGCGCATATCAAATGCAAGGATTAGCCATAGAAATATAGAATTGTACATTTGAGAAGAGGCCAGCCGCCCCGTCGTGCCTGTGTCATCTCTTTGCAATAGCAGCCAAACCAACGTCCCCGCTCTCTGGGTAAAACTAATTCTCCTTGTCTTCCCTCTGCTTTCTTTGCCAATTATCTTAAATCTGTATTGCGGACCCACCTGCCAGAGGAAACAGTTTCTCCCTATCTACTCTATCAAAACCCCTCAGAATTTTGAACACCTCTATTGAATCACCCCTCAATATTATCTTATCTCAGGAGAATAATCACAATTTCTCTAGTCTCCTCATATAATTGTAGTCCTTCATCTCAGGCATTGTTCTTGTAAAGCTTCTCTCATGTGCTCCTGTGGGTGCTCAATATTGCAGACCGAGGCCCACAGATTCTTGTGGGAGAGAGAATAGTTATTGCCCTGAATGTTAGGAGCAGGAAGAAGAACGTCTGGACAGGAATAACACAGCCATTGAAGGAGACATTACACAGCAAAGAGAGTGTTACCAATAACTTGACATTTTAGAGAAGTAAACCTCGGCAAAGAAGGATCAAGGGAAATAAGCAGAACATTAAGGAATGATATGACTACTGCAGGAACCCAGATAGAAACTCCACCTCTCATACAGCGCTATTTGTGGCCGTCATACTTTTTGTAATGTTCTTTAATCCCCAAACACAATGTAGATCCACTCAGTCCTTTTTTTCAAAACAAAATATGTCTTCATTGTTATAAAAATATATATTGATCTCTACGCAGAAATAATTAAAATTCAAGCATACCTGTTACAGAAAACAAAACAAACACAAAAAAAAACACATTTCAAATAGAGACAAAACACAAATCGGCCCCGTCCTTCAGTTCCCCAATTTTATACAAAGGAAATTCCACTGGCCTCGGAAACAACACCGGTAACACAAAAAAACTGCATCCACCAAACTTTCCAAAGAAGTGCCCATTTAGCACTGAGAGGGATCACAGCCTCCTCGCTCCTCCTGGTACACTTGAGCTATTCCCACCTCTGTCTTCCTTCGCTTGCCGAACGCCAGGACAAAATTACCACTCCTTTGCTCCCCTCTTGATGGGGAGAAACTGTTTTTTTAAGTTATGGTTGTTTCTTAGTCTTAACAGATTGTCTATAAATTATGTTATGTTGATACATTATCCAATTTAGCTTGACCCAGCAGAGAATCTTTGCTTTGCATACATTCCTTTCTACAGCATGGATCAGCTATTATTGTTGTTAAGGAAGATAAAACAACCCATGTACAATGGATGATACAATTTATCATCCGAGTGTCTGAATCTAATCACAGTATTGAGCAGCAAAATATCAATAGTCACTGGATTGTCAGGGGAATCTGGGGCAGTTTCTCTTCGTCAAACCTGGGGCTCATCTCTTGACCCAGGTAAGATCAGATAACCCAGGTTTCCATTGTGTTTTAATTTCTAAAATCAAACCAGCCTCACTGAACAACAACAACAACATTACATTTGCATGGTGCTCGTCATGTCCCAACGCGCTGCAGAGTCAGTGTTTCTGACCGGAGTTGGAGTTGGAGCCAGACCCGGCTCTGAAACAACAACTGCCCAGCCCCTGGGTCAAGTGTCATTGTGTTGTTATTGTTGAATTCACACCCTCACACACACCCTCATACACACACATACCCTCAGACACATACCTTCACAAACACACATACCCTCACACACATACATGCCCTCACACAGACACCCTCACACATACATACCCTCACACACACCCTCACAAACACACATACCCTCACACACACACACACATACCCTCACACACACACACCCTCACAAACACACATACCCCTCACACACATACATATACATACCCTCACAAACACACACACACACCCTCACAAACACACACATACCCTCACACACATACATACCCTCACAAACACACACCCTCACAAACACACACCCTCACAAACACGCACATACCCTCACACACATACATACCCTCACAAACACCCACCCACACACATACCCTCACACACATACATACCCTCACAAACACACACACACATTGCCACTGTCTCCCAGCTACACCCACCCACACACAGGGATAGGCCCCGCCCCCCACATAGACAGGCCCCACCCCCACAGGGGACACCCCGTTGGGTTAGGCCCCGCCCCCACACGTCCCTCCTCAGGGGCAGGCCACGCCCCCACATGCCCCTCCCCCTCAGGAGTAGCCCCCGCCCACACATGCCCCTCCCACACTGATAGGCCCCGCCCCCACATGCCCCTCCCACACTTGGATAGGCCCCGCCCCCACATAACCCCCCCCCCCACTTGGATAGGCCCCGCCCCCGCATGCCCCACCCACATGGATAGGCCCCGCCCCCACATGCCCCTCCCACATGGATAGGCCCCGCCCCGCCTGGAGGCCATTTTCTTTGAGGTTCAGACACACTCACTGTTTCCGCCTCCAGGAGCTTTGGGGACAGGACAGCGGCCGGTCAGCGGCTCCGGGACACTCTCTCTCTGTCTGTCTGTGTCCGGGCCTGTGGTTGTGTCTAGGCCTGTGTGTGTGTGTCTGTCTGTCCGTCCTGGCCTGTGGTTGTGTCTAGGCCTGTGTGTGTGTCCGGGCCTGTGTTTTGGCCTGTGTGTGTGTGTGTGTGTGTGTCCGGGCCTGTGTTTTGGCCTGTGTGTGTGTCCGGGCCTGTGTGTGTCCGTGTACGGGCCTGTGTGTGTGTCCGGGCCTGTGTTTTGGCCTGTGTGTGTGTGTGTCCGGGCCTGTGTGTGTGTGTGTGTGCCCGGGCCTGTGTGTGTGTATTCCCCGGGAAGAGAAGGAAATGTTTAGTTTTTGGTGAAACATAAAGAGAGGAAGCGGCCGCGGGTCCCTCACTTCCCTTTGTTTATTCTCCGCTGGCTTTGCGTCTCGCGCACCCTCCCTGCCACCCCCCCTCACACACACACACCTCTCCCTGTCCCCCGTCTCTCTGTCCCCCCCCCCACACACACTCCCCTCTCCCTGCCTCTCCCCCCCCCCCATACACACACTCCCCTCTCCCTGCCCCCCCCACACACTCCCCTCTTCCCCCCCCCCCCACACACACTCCCCTCCCCCCCCCCCCCCCCCCCCCACACACTCCCCTCTCCCCCCTCTTCCCCCCACCCCACCCCCCCAGCGAGAGCCCGCAGGGATGCCCGGGCCCGGCGGCCGCCAGTGAGGACAGACGATGGGAAACTGTTTGAAATCCCCGACATCTGATGACATTTCTTTACTTCACGAGTCGTCAGACAGGGCGAGTTACGGGGAGGGCCCCGAGCTAGACCAGGAGCCGCCCCCGCCTTATCAGGTTAGTCTGGGGGAGGGGGGGGCTGTGGGTGGAGGGGGGGGCTAATGTGTTTTTAAAAGGTTTTGAGTAGTGGAAAGATACTCAGCTGTAACATCTTTAATAATCTCTGCGCTGGCGATATCAATTCTTGTTGAGGTTTGTGTTTCTTTCCACTTGCACAATATACAACAACAAGATTACATTTGTGGGGCAGAGCAAATGTTCAAGTCAGGAGGATGTCCCAAGTGTAATACAGCAATTATACTCAATGGATTTTCTGCAAATGCTTCTTCTGAAGCGTTTGTACAACAAAATACAACTAAATTACATTTCTAGAGTGCATTTCATGTCGGGAGGACGTCCCAAGGAGCTTCGTATATTGAAATAAGAAAATGTTTGTATATTGGAATAACAAAATGCCCTATAGCCCGAGCTATTACATTTGCTCACTTATTTAAAGCTACAGATCTCAGAGCCTAGCCTATCGACTATCAGTGTTCTCCTATCTTCCCCATATTTTTTCACGTTGATTGAAGCAGATCCAACATTGGAAGTTTGAGGTATTTGATTATTTTTTAATGTCTTGCGAACATACTTTATTTTTAGAATGTGTCATTTACAACCATCAGGCAGAGAAGGTCCTTTTACAACAACAACTTGCATTTATATAGCACCCTCCACGACGGGCGAAGTCTCAGAGCTCTTCGCAATGGCCGAGCCCGTGATAACAAGGAGAAGGCAGGGAATGGAGGCAGTGGGTTCTGCTGTGAGGAGAGAGGTGATGGTGGTGTGGGGGGTGGGGTGCTGAGGTGAAGAGGGATTTAAACACAAGAGTGAGGATCTCGAATTCAATCAGCTCTGTGACAGGGAGCCAGTGCAGTTTGGCAAGGACTGGGATAATCAGGGAGCGAAGTTTGGTACGGGTGAGAATGTAGGCAGTGGAGTTTGGATGAGCTGAACTTTGTGAATGGTGGAGGAGGGGGATCGGTAAGGGGAGCGAGCGTTTGACTAGTCCAGCCAAGAGGTGACAAAGGCACAGACCAGAGTTTCGGCAGCTGTTGGGATGAGTTATTCCCGGAGATGGTCATTGTGGCGGAGATGGAAGGTAGTGTTCATGGGCTGGATATGGGGGAGGAAGGATAACTGGGGATGGAGCCTTTATAAAGCAAAGTAGATTTCATTAAACCTAAAACTACTTCTGTTGTAAACACGCTGTTTTCTGAATAGACTTTTTGGTTTGTTTGCCTTAGACAGCTTGTTTCTGTGATCAGTTTGATTTCTCAGCTGATTGTATCCTTGGTGATTGTTTTTCCTATTGAAAATAATAGGATGCGGGTTAGGATTGGGAAATATTTATAATAGAACAGGAATCACAAACAGTTGTTGTGAAAATGTTAGGCAAACCTTTTTGTTTGCAAATCTTGAAAACCTGTAATTATTGCCAATTGGAACATGATTATACCATGATAGAGGTTAGACTCAGGATTCTTATGGCTCTGTTCCTTCAGCAATATGCAGGGGAGAGGGAACGTTTGCCAAGCTGTTTGCATGCTGGTATTTAAATGGGCAGAGCTTCTGATAATCCCTCAGGTCAGGGGGTTGGCAAGGTAATCTGGCTTCAAGGTGAAATGCCAAATGACTGGCAGGATCCTGATTTGATCTGAAGTTTGGTGCGGATGAGAATGTAGGCGGTGGAGTGTGGATGAGCTGAACTTTGTGGATGATGGAGGAGGGGGATCGGTCAGGATCAAATCTTCTGTAACAAATCTCAGAATTCTGTTTCCTGAGCCATGTAGGTCTCCAGTAATCCAGGATCCTGCTGATGACCTGTCTGCCACTTGGCAGGACTTGGGGGTGGGGGGGGTGTGGGGGGGCAGATCAGTTACTGGAGAAGGGATTCTTCCACACAGCTCCTCTTAAGCCCGAAAACCAAAGCCTTAATTCGTCCCTAACTGGACAAGGGAAATTTGCCAGATAGTGCTTTCAATGGGTAATTCCAGCAGTATCCCAATACTGGAACTCCTCTCTGTATGTCGGCCCAATATACGTTATTTTGATTATACGGTGTTTTGATTATACACTGTTAATGAATTAATAAATAGTTAGAAAAATTAATTAGAAAATTGCATTAATTGAAGGGATATTAGCTGATTACATTTTGTATTAGCTGTTTACTAAATGTATAAATAAGATAATAAATACAATTAAGAGGACACTTATTGGAGATGGTCGATGTGGTCAGTGAAGTTTCAGAGGAAGGGGTGGGATTACCTGCCTCTTGTACGGATCCCCAGAGGGGCCTGTCAACATCAACCATCCCCATACAGTAAGTGTTAATTAATTGTATTTTTATTTTATTTATATATTTATTAAACTTTTATTTTAATTTTCAATGCTAGTGTTGTTTTGGGTCTTTATTTAATATCAATGTAAGAAAATTTAGACCCGAAATGTACCAAAGGAACGTAACACCTGTTTATATCGTTAGGGCCTATGATCATTTAGGTTTTGTTATACCTTGTTTCACTTAAAATCGCGCTTTTCAAGAACACATCCCAACGTTAATTGAGAAGCCATGTCATCAGCAGGATCCTGGATTACTGGAGACCTACATGGCTCAGGAAACAGTCCCAGTACTTTGGGTGGCTGGCCTTTACTCCGGTCTCATACTCTCAGAGCGTGCCTACCTTCTGGGAGAGAGGTCACATTCCATTCCTGACACTGGAATTGATAACAAATATAATCCTTGTGTTTAATATAGCGCCTTATCACGTTGTCTAGATATCTCAAAGTGCTTCCGCCTGGGAATTTAACCCAGAACCTCTCGCTTCCAAAGCGAGCGCACTAACAACTAAGTTATGGCTCTTAATTTCCAAGGATAAATGGTATTCATGAATACTGTTAAGCATGGTTTCAGCACATGTCCAGATACCTCCCTAACCTCCCTAACAGAAAAAAATGGAGCGGTTTCTAGTCCTTGTTTCATAGTTTTTAAAAAAATGCAGTCACTATCATTCCAACTAAAATTGTCAAAACAATGAATGCTACAAGTAAATGTCAATTTTTGGCATCAATATACAAGTTGAAATCAATTGAATACTTGTTGCTATTTTACCTAATCCACTTTTCCTTTTAAAACATTTTTTGAAAACATTTCAAATACAATTAAGCAAAAATTCCCCCAAATTACAAATGATCCAACATTGTCAAAATTAGCAACAACCAAACAGGAATATTTGGAAATCTACCAGACTTGAAAGTGAATGGTGTCTTGGGTCTGAGCAACAGAGATAGCTTTGTGTCAAACATTAGTTTTGAATGAAAACAAAAGTTGTTGGGGGAAACTCAGCAGGTCAGGCAGCATCCATGGAGAGAGGAAAACGAGTCAACATTTCGGGTCTACAACCCTTCGTCAGGACTGGGGCTTGTTTGGAGGGAGAGGTTTCTTAAGGACGTTAAAGGGGGAGAGGCAGGACATGGGAGACAAAGGAAAAGGAAAAAAGAGTGTGTTAATTGATGGGTTGAATATGTGTTAATGGCTTCAGGGGGAGAAACAGAAGGGGGTGGGTTTAAACGAAACTGGGGAGAAGAGGTGTTTAGAATAAACAAAGCACCAGAGAGGCAGGGGGTGTCTGGAGTTATGATTGTGATAGTGGGGGGATCTCCTAGTTTTGAATGTACCCTGAAGAAAATCCTAATTGCAAATTAAATTGTTTGTAAGGCTGAAGCTAAACTGTTTTGAAATGCCTGTTTAAATTCATTTGTATTGAATACATACATCAGCTTGTGTTTATACAGCACTTTTCATGTAAAACTCCCGCTTATATACATCAAGCTTTCGCTTAAATACATTGATGCTTTCTGCTTCTATTTTAACTTCTGGAGGTTGGTTCCACATTTGTCCATGCAGTCACTCAACTTTACAGTCAATTAATAATAATCCTTGCATTTGATACAGTGCTTTACCAGGCTTCGCGACCACATCACTCCCACCCTCGCCCGTCCCCACTGCAGACTATCTGACCTACTGTCTCCCTATCAGCCTGACCACACCCTGCATTCAGCAGACTCAGGCCTGCTCCGCGTCCACCGCCCTGACCCCCCAACCATCGGCGGCCGGGCTCTTGGCCTCTCTGCGGAGCTCCATCCCGCAGCCCCTCCCCCTCACTGCCTCCCTTTCCTCCTTCAAGGCCGGTCTCACGACCTTCCTCCTCGGCTGTCCCACCAACTCTTCCCCCTCTCCTTCCCCCCACCCCGACCCCTCCCGCTCGGGTCCCGACCTGACTGTTCAGCGCTTTAGGGGCGCTATACAAGTGCAGTTGTGTTGTTGTTGTTGTTCACATCGACGTTTCATATACTGCTCTGGGCACTATTAACAAATGCAAGGATTATTTATAATTTATTATTCTTGTCAGTGTGAGGAAGTTCTTCCTGGCCTTCATTTGGGATTATTGCATTAGACATTCCGCTTGGGAACTATGTTCTGTGTTTTGCTCATTGCTGTTTGTAAGGCAGCTGCTCGAGCAGTTGGTTTATTGTGTTCTTCGCACAGGTCAGAAAAACCTAAATCCTCAGGTATTTCTGTACACTCTTATGGGGTGTACATTTGGGTTCAGTTCTACTTTGTTATGCATTAGTTTTACAGGGAGTTTAAAGTACAGGACTGTCCTGTTATACTGTGCCTTGATAATAGGGTTTGTCGATCCTGACATTCTCTAATCTGAAAATTTAAATTGTGTTGTGGAATCTGATTCTTGTCACTGAAGAAATGACTGAGGAAAAAATGGTGTAATAAATCTATCTGTATTATCTGAATTTTTATAACATCCCAACTATTGACTATTGCAGGCAAAAAATGTAAGAGTAAGAATTCAACGACAGCCCTGAATGTGAATTTGTGCCAGGATAAGATGGTTGATTAAAAATGATTTCCCTAAAGAAAAGTCCAGACCATCATATTCAATGAATTGTAATCAGATAGAAGATTGTGCTGTGATGTGCTTCAATCAATAGTATGTCTGTTGGGATCATAGTAGATTTGGAAATAAAATTCAGTCAAATCAGATCCCAAAAGCCACATTTATTTACAGTGTTTTTAAATTGTGATCGGAATTATTTTGGCAGTTCAACTGTAATAGATATGTTTTATGTCAATTGCAACTTGTGTATCTTAACAACTGCTAGCTGTCAACATTGACCATTTTGCTTGTGAAGTTGTTTTTCCTCAACAGGCAATGAGCCATCTGGTTGTTGGTAAGAATGCTGGTGTCGTCTGCAATTTCTGGTTGGCTTTTGGCCATGAATTTACTAACAGTTTACTCCTGCAGCTGCATCTTGACAGTAAATGGTGCACATCTAGACTGAGATGCATTAATTTACATTTACGTACATTTTAGTCAGACATATAAGAAGTGCTAAGAACCAGGAATCAAACTACTTTTTTTCTCTTCAGTAAACTCGCAAAGTTCAAAGAAGTAATTTAATCAGAATTAAAATAAAAATAGAATCAGGAGAGTGATATTTAGTACTAATTCTGAGTTAACTTTTCTGTGCATTTTTAGAATGACACAGAAACTGCATTGGATAATTAATCCATATCTCTCTGAGCAAATCAAGCTGCTATTTGGTATTATTATTATTATTAATACATTTTATAGTAAACATCCTGTTTGTGAGGTGAGCAAGGCTTCAATATCTTATTGGAAATAGAAAAATAATAATTCAATAAAGATCGAACGTCAATAATAATAATTATTGCATTTGAAGTCGCGCTTTTCATGTCTTCTAGATCTAGACGTCTCAAAGCGCTTTGCTGTGAATTGAAAGTAAAGTGAATTAAATGCTCTAATCACTGAGCTCCAGGACTCCCAGCAACAACAACAACAACATACAATTTACATTTGTAAAGCCCTTTCACGTTGGGAGGACGTCCCAAACCACTGGAGTAACTTCAAGAATGTATTCCGCAAATTGTTTGTTTGCCTGTCTTAGTTACAAAGTACAGTATTAGACTTGGGTCTCTTTACATTATGTCCTGCTTTAACAAGAAGCCTGCAATGCTGTGCCTGTTGTCACGTTCTCACAGCATTTGTACAGTTGTACAGAAGTAGTAAATGGCAACTTTACCATTTTGCAACTGAATTCAAATGTTTTCTCTTAATTTTATAGATTTGCACTGAATTTCAGTTGGATTACACAAGAAAAACCCCCAAATGATTTGATGACTACCCAAATGTCATTTGATTTAATGCCTGGTGGTTGTGGATTGCTGCCGCTAAGATGTGGCTACTTAATCGGGTGAAAATGTTTCTTAATCCAGACTCTTCTGTAGAGCAAAATCATTCAGTACCTTTACTATCCTTGTTCTATAAATTCAAAATTTCTATTGTAACGAGCCATGACTACCCACGACTGTGCGTGTGGGGGACACTGCTGTGTGCAATTGCCTGCTATGTTTCGCCCACAAATATCCAGTCAATTCACTTTACAGTATATTCCATGAAGCGCTTTGGGACACAGTCTAGAAGACATGGAAAGCGCTGTATGAAATGCCAGGACTATTATTATGACGATGCCTGTTAGGTTTGCTTGTTCCTGCACCTGTAAGATATTGGAGTAGCAGATAAAGGCTGTGAGCAGCAGGGCCCAGAAAACAGCATTGTTTACGGCAACCCACATCTCAGGTTACCTGTGTGAGCCAACTGGTCATCTCAAACCAGTACATTTTAAGTGTGTGTCAGAGTGAAATGGGTTGTATGCAAGAAGCATTTTAATTTCCATTTAAACAAGAAATGCACTGTAGGCACATCGTATCTTTACTTGTATTCAACGGTTCATTGAGAAGAATGAGTCTGTACTCATTCTGACATGAATTTTATAACTATATAGTTTATAGCCTCTGTGCTTGCAAGATAAGATACTCCTTGTAACCTGAAGACCTAACATATCTATAACAAATTTGTAGTTTTATCAATACTACTGTATACTGTGACTTTAACGTTCATTTCACCACCTTCTCCATCTCCTTCGAATTTCTCTCTCCTCTCTCAACTTCTCTCTCTGCATCCGCTCCCCCACCCACGTTCATAGCCACCCATGTTCATATACTCCCTGGGGACTCAGTGTCTCAGTTATCACCAACAAGCCCATCTCCAATCACCACTTAAATCCCTTCCCTATTGCTCCTCTCTAGCCTCCACCAAATAGTGCTTTTACTACAAGATAATATTGGAGGTGAGGAGATACCCCAGGCTCCTATTCTCCACCACCAATCAGCTCTCCCTGAACGTCAGCAAGACTGAGGACCTCCTGATTGGCTCGGGTCAGCGCCTCTGCACCTCAGGCACTGACACCTTCAGCATCCATGGCTGCACACTCCAGTCAGGAACCTGGGTGTCTTGTTTGATCCTGAACTGTCCTTTCCCACACACCCGTGCCATGCCCAGCATTGTCTTCCACCACCTCCGCAACATCGCCCGTCTCGGCCGCTGCCTCACCCGTAGGCCGCTGAAACCCTTACACACTCGTTTGCCACCTCATGGTTCGACTACGGCAACTTCCTTCTTGTCGGCCTCCCCAACTCTTCCCTCCAGAAGCTGCAGATCATTCAACACTGTGCAGCTCGTGTCCTCTCTCTCACCAAGCTGCGCAACCCCATTACCCCTACCCTCGCCCGGCCCCACTGGCTCCTCATCCCTCAGAGGATCGAATTCAAGTTCCTCGTCCTCACTTTCAAGGCCCTTCATGGCCTTGGCCCCTCCTGTCTCTCTGACCTACTGTCTCTCTATCAACCTGTCCACTCCCTCTGTTCAGTGGGCTCCGGCCTGCTCCATGCCCCCCACCCTACCATTGGGGGATGGGCTTTCTGCCTCTCTGCCCTGACACTTGGAACTCCATCCCACGATCCCTTTGCCTCGCTTCCTTGAAGACCATTCTCAAGACCCTCTTTTTTGACCGTGCCTTCAGCCAGTCTCCTAACACGCTCAGGTCCTCACCCCTGACTGTTCAGTGCCTGGGGACACCCCTGATGTGAAAGGCAGGTGCTCTGCAAACGTAAATATTTTTTGTTACTGTTGTATATTATGTACAAACCTTACTCAATGGTTAGCTCAGCGGGAATGTACAATAAACAATGTTTTGGGTGTAAGACTTTAAGCAGTGTTTCCTGCTGTGAAAGAATTAGTTGCATTGTTTTTAAAAACTTGACTGTATTCCATAAATGACACTTCTGTGTTTCCCAGGAACAGGTGCAGGTTCCTGTGTATCACCCAACTCCAAGTCAGACCCGACTGGCTACTCAACTTACCGAAGAGGAACAGATTAGAATAGCGCAAAGAATAGGTCTCATTCAACACTTGCCCAAAGGCGTCTATGATCCTGGAAGAGATGGATCAGAAAAGAAAATCAGAGAGTAAGTTGTCAGTTTCTTAATTTAACTCACTATATGGTACAGCACTTTTTATTGTGAGTGAGAGAGAGAGGGGCAGGGAGAAGGGAGGGTGGGAGACATACTTGTGGAGGTCAGAGTTTTCTTACTCCACACACCTAAATCCGTCCACAAATACTGTGCGCAATTGTCTGCTGCGTTTCGTCCACAAATATACAGTCAATTCACGTTACAATATATTCTGTGAAGCGCTTTGAGACATTGATAAGATGTAGATATGTGAAAAACGCTATACGAAATGCGGAGATTATTATTATTGTATTAGTATTGTTGCAATTCGACTTGCCACGGTACAAAATGTATCATTGTAAAACTCAGTTATTAAGAGCATTCTACCTTTTGTTTCTTTTCTCCTATGATGTAGTTTTTAAAAAAACTATAATTGTTCATTTAGTATTTTTTAAATTTTGAAATAGTTTCACCCACAATATAGAACAGTCAATTCACTTTACAATATATTCTGTGAAGCGCTTTGAGGTCTCTCGAAGACGGGATAAGGCGCTATATCAAATGCAAGGATTATTATAATAAAAATGGTGGGTTGAATTATTGTATTATTATTATTCAGCCGTTGCATTTGAAAGTTATTTTTTTCAAATTGGAACTCTGAATTCTCAAGTAGAAGTGTTTTTTTTCGTACTTAAGTGTTTTGTCTCTTGCCTTTCAGGTGTGTTATATGTATGATGGACTTTGTTTATGGTGATCCAATTAGATTTCTGCCGTGCATGCACATTTACCACTTGGACTGTATAGACGACTGGCTGATGCGATCGTTCACATGCCCTTCGTGCATGGAGCCAGTGGATGCTGCTTTGCTTTCTTCATATGAGACCAACTGAGAAGGCTTTAGCTTCTACACCATGAGAAAATAAATCCTGATCTCTACCACTGAGCCAAAGAGTCAGAGATTTGGAGAACTTTGATTGTATGCGATCATGTACTAAGTACAACACTGACAATAACTCATCTATGACTGCAGATGTAAAAAAAAACTTATACAAATAACTAAAATGCTGTTTTTAAAAACAAAGTTGAATACATAAAGCCCTGGCCACTTGTTATCGTTATGAAAGAAAGATGGGCTAATAATGCACTTGAAGCATTAAATAATGGCACACTATTGCAGAGACTCTGATCATGAGTGGTAAACAGTAACTTTCATTCCTCAAAGTGAAGTTTTGCAAAACATATTTGCTTGGTAATGAAACTGTATCTTCCCTGTTGTCCTGTCACTTGGGCAGATCATATTGTTCTCTCCTACCAGGCAATGGACATTGCAGAGTCATTTGTCCCATCCGACAACAAGGTGTTGATCAATGGAAGCCTATTTTCTCTTGGTTAAAGAGTTAGTTGAGAAGGCACATTTTAAAAGAATTTCACAAACACAGAGTTCATGCCCATTGTAGCTTAGTTCTGCCCGTTCATGTGGGTGTTTGTGTTTAAGCAGGAAGAAGCCTTAAAAAAAACTTATAGAGGATTTTGGGTTGCTTCCAAAAGTAAGCTTAAAGTTCAGACTGCAGCTTTTAATTTTACTGCCATATTCTGTTGTTAGAGTAACTAACTTGCAATCTGCTGCTCAGGTGATCAGATACTGGGATACTGTTTCTGTAATGCAATATGTTGTCTACTACTGTCATGGTGTGTTTCAACAATGATGGCCTGTGGTGTTGTCAGGGATAGTAACATTTGGGTCAAGACTTTGTTTTTGAAGGAAAACTCTAGGTGCCAATATAATTAACTATTTGTGTAGAAGATTAAAATGTTAAGTTATCTTTTTGAATGATCATTTTTAGCTTCAGTCAAATATCTTTTAGTTCTAGATATATATATATACACACACACAGAAAATGACATTTCCCATGGTCATCTGCACAATATCCATCAGTGCTGAGCAAAGACTTTAGAGTTAATGCTTAGCCTTTGATTCCTGAAAGGAAATGATTAAATCTGAGCCACGCGTCCGAAACAACAACCACAATGTCATTGTTCACTAAAAGTTTCAGATGTGGGGATTGTTCAAGCTGAATTTAAATGGCACACTCAGTTTTTGTTTTCAAAAGGATCATTGTGTGTATATAAATTTAGATGGATGTAATTCTTTGGCACTTTGCATTAAAAACATTGGGTAGATATAAAGAATTTGTTAAAACACTACTTTTGTAAGGGGGTTGCTTTGTACACATAAAGATAAAGTGATCCTATATGCAACATAGTATTTACTAACTTGTCAGACTGCACTAAACATGTAGGCCCTCAACTTAAAGCTATGGCTTGACTAAGAAATGTATGATAATTGGTTGCAGGGAAAAAGAATGTTTTTTACTGTTAGAAAGAAGTTCTGAAATAATTTTTTTTACGGTTAGTGCATGACAGAGCAGATTGATCAGGAAATCTAATATTTCACTGTTTAATAGAAAATTTAAATGGTGTTTTCAGGAAAAAAAAATTGTTGGGGAGGGGGTTGAGAAGGGGAGGAGAGAGGAACCACAAATCTATTTTCATCGCAATGATGTTGCACAGTAGTGCCACGGTGATGCAATTCCACACAATTTATGTATTCACATTGTATTACAAAATCTGCCAATTCCTTTTGTTGAAGATTGTACTTCTCTGAAAGTGCTACTAGCTTTGGAAATCTAGTTCAGAAATGTAAAAACATTTATAATTGGACCTGCAGTTTTCCTTTTAAAAACAATTAATAAATCTGCAACACTGGCACAAAGTAAGAGTTAAAAGCTTGTTTTGCACAATTCTTTTCCATGCAAAATGGAACTCATGGCCTTAGGTCTTTTGAAATGGTGGCTTTGTTATTAGTCAGACTGGCGTAGTGCTCAAATATTACACCTGCGATCGTGCGAGTTGGTGTATCGCAGTCTACTTGTGGCATCTAGATAACGCGTAATCCTATATTTCAGCATTACTAAAAAGCAAGGAATATAAATCTCATTTTTGGGGAACAAAACTCTTGACTCATAGCATTGAAGATTCTGGGTTTCCTGAGCAAACTAACAGAAGCTGAAATAAAAAAACAGTGTTGGATGGGGATGGGCTGTTGGTTGAAAACAACTTAAAGGCTCTAGATTTTAATGGTCCAGAATTTGCAAAGGGCAATGGTAAATTCAGATGGTTTTTTTCGCCTGTAACTTGAAGGAGCATTTTTGCAATAGCTGTGGTTGGGAACAGTCAGTCTTGATAATGCGAAAAGGAAGATCGGTATTTGTGCAATGTTTTCAATGGAAAACCATATTATTTTGCAGCTTTTTCTTTTATAACCATTCCACCAACGTGAGTTGCCGTATTTTGTTTTATTGTATTGTTTTTTAAGTTAGCCGTTTGGAGTGAATAATCAAGAACTACCCGAGCTTTTGAGTGTTCAATTTTTATTTATTTGTCAAATTGTTAGAGCAGTGGTGGGGTTTAGTCAGGTATATGTTCCTTGGCACTTTGAGTTCAAAATTGCAACACAAGTTTGTATTGATAATCTTTCAGAAGACCCTCCAGACTGGCTTCATTGCATTGTCCAACCTGACAACGTTAAACTGCTTTGCCCCCGTTAATAAAACGTTTACATCCATGTCTCGTTCTATGTTAAGATTACTGAGCGGGGAGTGGGGCCTCTCAGGACTCTGGGTTTCCTGGCAAACTAATGGAAACTGATATCAATAAATCTCTGTGTCTGAGCTGATACCCACATGAAGCCAATATCTTATCGCAAGTTATTGTTGTTGTCGAGTATCCCCTTTTAATCGGCCCAGCTAGAGGATCACACGTCAGCTGCTACAGTCCCACTCTTAAAGTGACACCCCACGTCTTCAAAATGAGCAAACTGGTCAGATTCCTTTGACCTCCACAAACCGTGGAAACATATCTGCAATAGCCTTTTAAAGGAATTTTATAAGAGCAAAATAAACTCCACTAATTTTTGTTTGTATTTGTTTAAAACCAGCTGAAATTAATTCTAACTAATCGCAGCATTAATGTTGCATACCATTTTGTTGCAATATAACTTTTGCCTGATTATCTTCAGCAGTTGTGCATCAAGCTTAGTGGGTGAAGGATTTACATTCATAGGTGAAAAGGAAATGCTATTTTGTCCTTCTTAATACATTTGAGAGTATAATCTTTTTAACCTTCAAAATACAGCAAATTTTGTTTTTGAAATAAACAGATTCATTAACAATTAAACAGATGAAGCTGACGGACTGCTGTGATAACTGCAGCTAGTCATTTTAACTGCTTTGTCAGCAAGACCTTCCTCGTCAAATTAATACAAAATATTTTCAGTGGACTGATTTTTGCTTGAATTTTCAAGGTGTTCAAAGGGATAAATATAAAGTAAATATCCTGGCTATAGTGGTATAAACCATTTATATGCACACTAGTACTTTTTATTGCATTATCTATTCAGTTGTATAACCAATGTTACATGTGTTTAGGTTTTATTTATTGGCCATCAACTTGCTGTCTCAGTAAATAGTTACTTGGTTTTGTTTAGGTTCATCTGAACATTTTCAATTGTAGTTTGAGTTGCTGGTCAATTATTTTACTCTTTGTGTGTGTGTTTATACATCTTCAGTTGTGTGCTTCGCTTTGTTTTTGAGTCTCAAACTCATCATCGGTATTGTGCCAGCAACAGAAGAATATTGGTCAAATACTGCACAGCGTGGCCAAGAACACAAACATACATTATGCTTCAGTTAGCTCAACATTTTGCGTTATTGTGGATTAGGTATTGAAATTATTTTATTTATTAAAAGCATTGCACATACCAATAAAATGAGATTCATGTATAATTATTTATGGGCTTGTTTCAAATGGCAGGTATTAAAAAGACTGCAATTCTAAAAAGTTCATTCGGAATGTTGTGTTTATTTACGGAAACCATTATGAATGATTTAACAGAAGTTAAACTTCAAGCCTCTTTGATGAATTTAGCATTTTCTTAAAATCGTTTCGCTTGATCTCTGATTTATAAATGATACTGTTTAGAATACCTGGTGTTTACATTTTACCGGCCTCTACACCCCCTCCTGACAAACTTTAATATGGTTTAAACTAGGGAACGGCGATATGGGATTTTTCCGGATATGGATATATCGGTTTGCTCATACCTGCTTAAACCGATCTATCGAGTTTTTATACTGCGCATGCGCGTGCATTCGAAGTGCGCGTGCATTGATGGCACGCGCGCATTTATGGTGCGCGCTCAATCGCGGTGCGCGCGCATTGACGGTGCATCCGCACTGACGATGCGCGCGCAATCGTGGTGCACGCACATTTCGAAATGCGTGCTCTAGGTGCAGAAAGTTTGTAATGTTGGTGTCAAGGTCTGTTGAATTATACGATGTTGTTTGCTCTCTACCTCCCCCTCTCCTTCTCTCCCTCCTCTCCCCTTTCCTCTCCCTCCTCTCCCCTTCTCTCCCTCCTTTCCCCTCTCCTTCTCTCCCTCCCTTCCCCTCTCCTTCTCTCCCTCCCCCTCCCTCCCTCCCCTCTCTCCTTTTCTCCCTCCCCTCTCTCCTTCTCTCCCTCCTTTCCCCTCGCTCCTTCTCTCCCTCCCTCCGTCTCCTCCTCTCTCCCTCCTTTCCCCTCGCTCCTTCTCTCCCTCCTTTCACCCTCTCCATCTCTCCCTCCCTCTTCTCTCTTCCTCTCTCCTTCTCTCCCAACTTTCCCCCTCTCCTTCTCTCACTCCCTCCCTCGCCTCTCTCCTTCTCTCCCTCCTTTCCCCCTCTCATTCTCACCCTCCCTCTCCTCTCTTCCTCTCTCCTTCACTCCCAACTTTCCCCCTCTCCTTCTCTCCCTCCATCTCTAAACGCAAAATAGAACACACACACACCAAAAACAAAATCTAGAGATTTATTCTCCTCCATTTCTTGCTTGAAACTAGCATGTAATGTCCACGTGTAAATGAGATATATTACAATAGAAAAGAGAGAGACAGACAGTCTGACTGTTAGAGTTAGAAGCCAGATTATCACTGCTGTGTGTGTCTGACCAGACATACACATAGAAGCAGCGATAATCTGGCTTCTAACTCTCACACACAAAAATAACACTTACAGCCACAAAATGCCACTTATTTTTATGTAGTCTGAAGTCTGAATTAATGTCTTTCGCCATTGGCAAGCTCTCCTTTGCTATGCAAAAAGTGACAGTGTTCGTGATACTTTGCCACTTTTTGTCCCCTCTCTGGTACAATGTTCTCCTCTTAAATAAAGCAGGAATTGTTTGAGCTGCACTGGCCCCACTACCTGTCGCTTTCTCCGAAGCGCTGGTTCGACTTCCTGCTGTTGTCGACAATGATTTCGCTCTGAGGGCAGCGTGCTGGGCGGGGTGGTGCTGCTTAATGTGTTGTTGCAGGTTGCTCGTGCTCGAATCAGATGTCTTAACCAAGACCTTGCAAACTGTACATCTATACACACCATTACTGACTGCATTGTTTTCAAAGTCCCATACGGGGCTTCTTTTCTCCATGATGAGAAAGGTAAATTTTCAAACTACAATTTTCAGCGATGCGACTTTGTTATGACGCCACGACTCACGTCGAGTATACACAGTAAAGTGTGCGCCGGCGACAAGGTAAGCTGGAAAAGATCGCATTACACTGATAATACCAACAATATTTATATATTGCCAGGACCGATATTAAAAATATATCGATGTATATTTTTAAAATCGAATCTCTCGATATAACGGTTTTTTTAGAATCACCATATCGGCATACCGATCTGAAAATCATATCGGGTTTAATCGAAAAACCGATTAATCGCCGTTCCCTAGTTTAAACCAATGCCTGGACTTTAATCCTTGTGCAGAAACAAGTTTGTGATCTCTTCAATAGATAGTGGCGGCAAGGGTAGGACAGGAATAGAGGACAGAGAATAGAATGTTTTAACAATAACATAATGTATGTGTTCAGGGCCTTTCGTGTCAGGAGGACGTCCTGAGGCGCTGAACGAGTGTTCTGCAGTTTATGGAGGGAGGAGATGGGAAGGCCGACACGCAGGGTGTTAATGTAGTCGAGCCTGGATGTGATGAAGGCAATGGCTGAGGGTTCCAGTGGCGTGAGGGGATGAGGTAGTGGAGATGAGGGTTGGCAGATTCACAGAATATACAGTAAAATGGGGTGTATTTTGTGGATTTGTTCCATTGGAGCAAACTCACTGTTTAAGGGCATTTATCTTGGAACGTCCTCCTGACATGAAAAGCACTATATAAATGTAATTATTGATTTGTCATGCTTTCCTAACTAACCGGAGGAGAGACATTGATTAAATCCTGTTGCCCATTTAATTTGAATAGGTGCCTTTGGACAATCAAGTTTGAAGAATGGCTCTGTGTCGTGCGTTATGTTCCTCTGTTTCTCCGTTTGCATATTTCACCTCAATTTGCAAATAGTGGGTGGACAAATGGCTGAAGGAATACATTTGTGCTTCAGCAATCGGATGGTAAAGTGCGTATAAAGCTGCTTTTAGAGCCTCAGGAAATGTTATTGCAATTCTCTTGTCCAGTTTCCATTTTCAAAACCTGCATATTTGGAAAAAAACTATTGTGGGCATGGACTATCTTACACACGTCAGGACAAAGCTTCACCAAAACAACATGGAATTAGAATTATTTCTCTGGCCGATTGAATTACAGCGAATTAATTTCAGAAAATGCACAAAATAAGTTCGAACGTTCCCGGGGAGAAAACAAAGTACAAATTCATAAACCTCCCGTTTACAACTCTCAAAAACTTTAATCGTTTAACAATATGGAAAATACAGTTTTAGTTGTTTCATATTGTTCTGAATCCAGCAGAACAGAAGCAGGTATCAAACTGACTGACATACCTCAGTTTTCTGTATATCACCATAGGCCACATTATGGATATTCGGAGGATTATCTGTTTAATATTATTCCTGAGGAGCATCACAGGATGCCTTTAATTTAATATTAGAGGCGCCTGTTTTGGGGAAATGGAAAAATTCACACCGTTCACCATCTTTCAACATTAAGATAAAAGCCCATTTTCCGGGCATGCGAAGAGGGTGTACGAAGGTCTCCAGACCTGCCAAGTGGTGGATGGCAACAGCTGCTGACACTGGGCAACCGAACGGAAAGAAAAAGCACCGCCCTTCCAACAACAACAACTTTGATTTATCTTCCCAGAAGTGACAGCACGGAGTTTAATCAACAAGACATTTACAAAAATAAATAACATTTTAAAAGGCAAAGTTTAGTTATTTACAATAATTTATTTTCCTATTCAAACATTTCAAAGTTTTAACCTCTAGCACTGATGGAGAAAGGGAGACTTCTGGTTGACTGAAATCGTAAGGAAACATGTAAGATATGTTTCACCCACAAATATAGTCAATTTTCCTACTCTCCCTCCCCCTCCCCCTCCCCCCCCCCCCCCCCTTGTCTGATCTCTACCTGATTGTTCAGCGCCTTGGGACATCCTCCCGACGTGAAGGGCGCACTATAAATGTAATTATTATTATTATCGTATGGTGGCAGCAACAGTAGCAAAACGTGTTCTGTGGAAACCATGAATCGCTCAATGTGAAGTGTAAACAAGTCGATTTACTTAAATTTAATGTTAAACTAGTTAATTAGGTCCATAAGCCTTGGCTCTCGTCACTTTGGGTCTATTTCTTTCTGGGATGAGGTGAACAAGATGTTTTTCACTTTCACTCCATTCCGGTCACAGGGATATTTTCATGTTTATGTTGGAACTCTCAGGTTTGGAGCAGAAATCGGGCTGACCCTAAAACAGAGGGAACGTCAGTCACATCCCTCACACTGTCCCACCTCAGCCAAAGTCAGTTCTGAAACCTGGCGGGAGAGGGAGAGGTTGTTTGAATGTAGGAATATTTCTGTAAGTGGCTGCAAAATAATCATTGTTTTCCATGGCATCTGACTTGGAATTTGATAGAACGGTTATTTCATTTCAACAGACTGGAAACCACTCATTTCCAGCCCAAATCCTAAACATTGCCAGGGTGGAGACTTGTCCCAGGTAGAAACATATATTTACATCCATATAAATAACAGCAAATGGTGGCTTGCGAGTGATCCGCGGGCTGAATTTCTTCCTGTTTGTGGTATAATTTGGATGATTCTCTAATCATGCGGCCGTCACAAACCAATCCAACAATTTACTGATTTTTCCTGAGTCAGTCCAGTGGTGCAAGCGACAGCCCCACAAACAGCACTTCTGTTTGTTACCGATATAAATCAATGCCTTTCCCTCACACTAATTTTCCAAGTGTCTGCGTCAGTGCAGCTTTGGCAGATTTGCTGACCACTAATAATTGAAAGTGTCTTATTGTGGAGACAGTAATGACTGTTCTCCGTTTTCTGTGTGCAATTTGACTTTGAGGAGCGCTGCTTGAATTCGGAAATGCGTCCTCGACTCCATAGAATAATTCTTGTAGTTGTGCCTGAAAAAGTAAACAATATAATTCAGTCATTCAACCCACTGTTTATGGGATACGCTGTGCGCAATCGGCTGCCGTGTTTCGCCCACAAAATATATAGTCAATTCACTTTACACTATCTTCTGGGAAACGCTTTGGGACACCTAAATGATGTGATAAGGTGCTTATCAAATGCAAGGATTATTAATATAAGGGCTGGAGTTAAAATTGAAGTCCACTTCAGGCGCCTCAAGCAATGGTTTCAGAAATCAGAATCCATTTTGTTCTGGGGTAATATTGTGAATTGAGCCATTTTTATACAACCGAGCAAAATTACACAAATCATTAGCCTGTAAATCAGAAGAATGTTTTTTCATAACTCAAGTTAATTAACCTGCTTTACAATGAACGAAAAAGAAGGTGAATTACACCCAATGGAGGGAAGAAATGGATCCATAAAATCCTGTACATATCCTGCAGTCTAGATTAATCAGTTTCTATGTAGAATATCTGGGAGCTGATATCAATGTGTTACCATCTGGCCTTACCCAATGTGATGGCTGATTGTGGTGAATTTCCCCCTTTCATAAAACCAGACAATCCTAGACTTGGCTTCTGGGAAAACTAAGTCTGGCAACTCGAGCCATCAAAATAGGAAACATTTTCAGGATCAACACACCTACTTCACACACAGTGGTTCATATACAGATCATTCAGCCACCAATAAGGTCTCATTTTGGTGACATTTGCAAACTGCCTTTTACAAAATTAAATGTGCTTATGGAAGAGTATAATCTGTATGCATTAGAATCTAAAAAAAAACATTGAAACACAAAGCCTGGTAATACAACTGTAAATCTTACATTGTGTAGGTCTAAATAATCCAGTACAATTGACATTTACATAGTGGTGTTCTCATCGGGAGCTGGGCAGTTGGGCAGAGGCTGGGACGTGAGGAGGGGAAGGTTGGGGGGCGAGTGTGAGGAGCTCCAGGAAGGGTAGAATAACTGATAGCTGGAAGCTTGTCCACTGATGAGAATGTGTGAGTGTGAGTACATTGGGAGTGAATACATTGGGAGACTGAATGTGTCAGGGAGGGAGCATTTTCACTTGTATTTTCCAAATCTCTGTTCCATTTTCTTACTTTGCTTTTTCCAAAGACTTCATTGCCTCTTCGTTTCTTCCTTGTTCCATGCACAGAAGACCATGTTCAAGTAGCGCATTTGGAATCAAATAATGGTCATATCTGATCTTCTTCTCACTGAAAAAGGGAAATTAATGATAATTCTTGTATTTGATATGCCTTTCACGTTGCGATGATTTATCAAAAGTGCTATAAAATGCATTGTGTATTTTGGCAGCCAATTTTCTCACAGCCAATTCTCACAAACAACATTAAAGCCATCAAGGCAAGACAAGAAGTGAACTGAACGATGCTGATGTGACCGGATTAAAGAATTAACTCAGTGTGTTGATAGGGCTAAGGAGAAGAATTGTTATCAAGTGTCGGAACCTATTAAACTCAGATTATATAGATTAGACGGTTTAAGGAATGCAAAAAATTGGATAACGATCTCAAAGAAAGAAAAAGAGAAACATTGAGGAAAATAGCCTTCGAGACGTCTCAAAGCGCTTCACAGGATATACCGTAAAGTGGAGTCGCTGTGTATCTTTGCTGCTGAGGTTTAATATAAGTAATGAGGTTGAAGTGAAGGAGCACAGAAGGTGATTATGGTGGATTCTACAGCTGCTGTTGTTATGGAATTGTTACAAAAAATCAAATTTGGCAAGTTTCAAAACAGCATCTCCCCAAAATAATTGAGACAAGAAATAGGGGAACTCTAATATTAAACACAAATTGATTTGCGTTTCTCTAAATCTTCACCAATGCCAGCTTTCTTGCCCAAAATACAGAACCACAGATTCAACATTTTGCCGGAAAAGTAGACTGAATGAATGAAGAATTTCCTTCACCAAAATCTAATGATTATAGTGAAGATAGATTCAAAATTCACCAGAATACTGTACTGTAGCAAAACTGCATTTATGAAGAAGCTAGACAGACAAGAGAAACAGAACTCGGGAAGTGAGGAGTGAGTGGAGGCTTGGGTGGTGCTGCACTGGCCAGTAAAGTCAACTTACTTTGCGTAAATCCAGTTAAAATATTGTTCTGCTTCAAAGTGTTTATTCAAATGCTTCAGACAAAGGCCTTTCAGCAACTTCACCAGACACTGGTCGTCCATCAGGCATTCAGTCACTAAAAGGAGGAGAAATGCACTTTCATTTCTGTTGAGTAATTTCCCTTCTCCCCCTTGTAGACAGGACAGGTTTGTATGGACTTGGCAGGCAGGTCAGTCAATAGAAGAAACAATACTGAGAACTGTCCACGTTTTTCCTTAAGCAGCTTACCTGGAGCCACATCAAGCGCTCTCTCGGTCTCATTCAGAGTCTCGAGCATCCCTTCAGTCAGGTCCCTGTGCTTCCCGATCACTGTGTAGCCATTCCAAATGTACATCATTTCCTGAAGAGATATTAAATCATTCGCCTTAAGCCAGTTAGTACACAACAACAACAACTTGTGTGTATACCCTCCCTCCCTCCCTTCCCAATCATTCTGCAGTGATGCCTTAGCAAAGTATTGTTACACAACCCCCTGTTTAGATGACAGTAGCAGAGGAAACAGCACTCACCTTTGTCCCAAGATTAGCTTTTAGCTGAATGAAGAATTTAATTTTTATTTATTTACACTTTGAAGGAGAGATGTGATCGAATGAACTGCTACACAAACCAGGAAAGGTTAGTGTCTCTCTTAGCGATAATAATATATAGTCCAGGTGCAAAGTTATCACTCCCATTTATAATTTACGTACAGTATTGCGTTTAGTTTCATTATAGTGCTTCATAAAAAGGTATTCGGATCTACAATGTGCTGATATCTGATGAGATTCATGACAAATATGTTGCAAAAAAAATCACACGAATCTTGCCCTGAAAGTAGATCAGGTTGGAATCCTGGCCTGAGATAGTCAAACTGATATACTGTATATCTCCGCGTATAAGGCGCACTTTTTTTCAGGTCGGGAGATCTCGAAAGTAGGGGGTGCGCCCTATACGCAGGTACAAGCAATTTTGAGCTTCGGAGATACAGTAAACAGGGGGGGCGGCCGGCGCGCTGTCAGCCGGGGTTTGGTCAGTGTCCGGCGGGGGTTGGGAGGAGCGGGTGACGGGGCTTCGGCCTCGGCCGCCCGGGCAGCGGCAGCAGCAGCGGACTTCAGTGCTGTGCTTACCTTCTGCCGAACCCAGTCTGCCTGCCTCACTCCCTGCCGCTCTCTCTCCCTCTCTCCCTCTCTCCCTCTCTCTCTCCCAGGCTGCCGGCCTGTCTCTCTCCCTCTCTCTCTCCCGGGCTGCCGGCCTGCCTCTCTCCCTCTCTCTCTCCCTGCCTCCCTCTCTCCCTCCCTGCCTGCCTGCCTCTCTCTCTCCCTACCTACCTGTCTCTCCTCCCTTCTGCCGGCAATATCATTGAAAATGCTTCCGGTTTTTTTCACCAAGAAAAGGTCAAAAACGGGGGGTGCGCCTTATACGCGGGTGCGCCTTATACGCGGAGATATACGGTACTTACATTGGAAGTAGACACATAACAACAAAAACCTTTCACCTTAGGAGGATGTCCCAAGATCCCAAGACACAATTGTATTTTACACAAAAGCCTGAAGATATTTTGAAGTTCACACTAAGGAACTATTCTAAAAGACAACAAGCCTTTGTGAAACCTGTGATAAATCACCAGACTCCACACCAGAACCATTGCTGCCGTCTACACCAGAGCTTACCAAAGCAGGGACTGGCAGTTTGATTGGCTTTGGGCTAAGGTACCGCCGAGCCTTGCGGATGGCAAACTTTTCTGTCGGTAGAGACTTGCCGGCGATTTTCTGCTTCATGCTCGGCACTTTCCTGTTGAGAAAAATAATCTGGTAACAAACGTGTGCGTCACCAGCCGTGTCCACTGAACTAAATCAAAGACTAGACTTTTGACCCTGTGATGGGAAGATGGGCATTCTAGAAGAATGAGATCAAATTGGATGAAAGGCCTTCTTTATCCAATCCAATCTTGGGTCTCTCTGATCTTGGGTCTACAAACTTTAAGATGAAAGCAAAGACCAGATCCTGGGATTCCCATCACTTTCCCATTCTGAGGCTTCGTGTGGGCGGATTGTTGTATTTTCTATTCACAAATGTTCACTATTGATGGTCTTTAATATTCAAGATCAGTTCAAGACTTTCTAACCTTCAAGATTGTTACTTCAGAACTATTATATATTATATACATGGGGAGGACGGGTTTGCGCGGTTATGGGGAGAGAGCTGGGGAAAGGGATTAAGTTGCTCTTTTCAAAGAGCCAGCACAAACTCGATGGGCTGAATGGCCTCCTTTTGTGCCGTAAGATTCTATGATTCTAACCCCTTTTCTTGTTTTTAAGCACCTTTTGGTGGGAAGCCTTCAACCTCTCTGCCACCACCCTCTGGAACTCCATCCCGCAGGCCCTCTCCGCCTCCGCATCCTCCTACAACACCCACCTCAAGACCCTCCTCTTTGACCAAGTTTGCGCTCCACCCCCTTCCCCCACTGAACTCCACCCTCCCCAATCCTTGTCCCCAACTTGGATCCCAAATACTGTCTGTTCAGCGCCTTGGGACGTCCTCCTGATGTGAAAGGAGCGATACAAATGTAATTTTGTTGTTGGTCATGAGATTTGCCATGAACTTTCTCTGTGCCATGAACTCTCTCTGCGCCATGAACTCTCTCTGTGCCATGAAGTACCTCTATGCCTCTTATGAGCGTGGTCAACAACAACTTGCATTTATACATTGCTGTTCACACAACAAGTACCGTTTGTATTCCCTTTCCCTGTCACTGAGCTGCGCTTGATATTATTATCTTATCTCTGTCATTTTCTGTATTTTGTTTCAATTTAGCAACAACAACAACAAAATTACATTTCACATCGGGAGGACGTCTCAAGGTCCTGATTATCACTATTTCTGTTAAGAGTTCCTGTGCAAAGTTTCTCTTTATCATCTTTGAAGCACATTATTCCTGCTCTGTCCCACACAGCAGTCAAGGTGACCACACACACCACCGCACTACCACAGTATGGCCTGCAGATGGCGCTGTAAAATAGTCTTAGACAATGATGTGCAAAATGTTTGACAGCGCCACCTGCTGGTGATCACAACCCGCCAACTCCCCCCCAATGTATTTGTTGATTTGCATATTGATTTGCAATATTTCAAGTCATTAAGCACTTTGTTCTATTCTGTTGTAAAACAGGTTAAAATCTAAATTCGGGCTTAAAATTGATTCCCATTAGACTCTGATACGCACCCCAAATAACAACAACTTCAATTTATACTGAAACTGCAGTCGGCGAGGACTGCAAGGGGAAGTAAATCCTACCTGAATAGTTCAATCTCATCATCGCCAAAGGGCTTGTAATCATCTTCCCCAAACATGCTGAGGTAAGCGGCTTTCATGTACACATACGTAGCCTGTATCAATGGAAAATGAACAAATCATGGTTTAGTTTTGTTCCCAATTTCGTAGACCTAGAAATAAACCACAAGTTGAACAACCTGGAATCAGCGGAGAGGAAAGCAGAGTTTGAGGCATTAACTATGAGAAATAATAACTTGTGTTTGATATAAGGCCTTATCACATTATTCAGACATCACAATGTGCTTCTCAGAATATATTGTGTGGTGAATTGACTATATTTTGTTGGCGAATCTCATAGTTCATTAAAAAATTGTGAAATCTATGGAATGTCTACAAGAAATTTTCATTAATATAGTGTCTCACCATTGACATCCTCCTGACATGAACGGCGCTATACAAGGGTAATTTTGTTGTTGTTTTTGTTGTTGTTGTTGCCTTTCACATTGAGGTAAGGTTGTCCTTACAGAATGATCTCCACGGGTCACCAGGCAACACTGTATATAACGCAGCTGGAATTCTATTTTAGCATCAGAACCAACAGAGCAATAACTGAGTCATTCTCATTGCTTTCAGCAACAACAGATTACATGGGTACATTGCCATTCATGTCCCAAGGCTCTGGGCAGTCAGAGATATGCTCCCCGGCTGGTGTGGAAGGTGGGGAGGGTAAGAGGTAGAAGCACGGTTGAAGAGGAGAGGGCCTTGAGACAGGTTTTGAAGGAGGCAAGAGAGAGGCTAGGCAGTGGGACTGTGGGATGGAGTTACAGAGGATAGGGCCAGAGAGTGATGAAGGCCCTCCCATCAATGGTGAGGCAGGTGAGCAGGAGCCTTGAAGCAGGCCTGAGCTCACTGAGCGGAGGGAACGGGCTGATGTGGGGATGAAGGATGGCTGACAGTCAAACAAGACGCCAGGGTTCATGAGGTGAACAGTGAATCAGTGGATGGTGATACTGTCAGCGCCTGAGGTGTGAAGGTGCTGGCGTGAGCCAATCAGTAGGGCCTCGGTCTTGTTGACAGTCAACTGGAGGAAGTTAGCTCTCATCCAAGATTTGATAGACAGTCTGTCAGGACATCAGTTGTCCTGGAATCGAGGATAGAGACAGAACGAAAAGGGTTGGGTGTCATCCGCATACACGTGGAAGTTGACCCCATGTCTGCGGATGATATCACCAAGAGGGAGTATGTATTTGCTGAGAAGGAGGGACCGAGCCCTTCAGTGAAGGAGGACAGAGCCTGACATGGTCCTCAGATTCGCTCCTGGGTCTCTGCGAGTTCACTTCATGAAAGCCAGAGCATCAATAGGACTTCACAATTGGCCTCAACGCCCAGTTTAAAGCCAGGGCTCTCAACTGGCCACGAATCCCAGATTCACTGGTCACCTGCACAAACGCTTTGCGGAAACTTGTTCCGAGATGCTACCGCACACCGAGAATCAAACAGTAAAAAGAAACCTTCTCCCATTTCTGTCGTCACATTTCACAAATTAAAGGATTCTATAACCACATTATACGTTCACACACAAGATAGAACACAGTGACTCCACTTGACAGCATTTTCTGTGAAGCGCTTTGAGACGTCATGATATAAAAGGCGTTGTATTAAATACAAGGATTATTATTATCGTCAATAATAATTATTATTATACTGTGTTTCAATACTGACTCACGGAAAGCAGATGGAACCATAGTGTTGGCTCTCACCTTTGACCAGGAATTCTCTTTGCTCAACATGTCTGCGTAGAAATATGCCATTTTCCAATGTCGCTTGAAAGTAAAGCACCACATCAGCTCCCAGTAACACATGTGATGAAACTGCTTCCAATGTTGCTGAGCTTCGCAGCACTCCTCAAAGCGCGAAATAGCCTGAAATAGAGGTCAACAGGGTCAGGCCAAAGTTGAAAGGTGTGGGTCGCTCAGAAACACCAGCCTTCTTCCCTCTCACAACAACAACAACAACAACTTACATTTATAGAGCGCCTTTCACGTCGGGAGGACGTCCCAAGTCGCTGCACAGGAGGCGTGTGACCCAAGCTGGGAGGGGAGTGTTTGGGAAGGGGTGAAACACGAAGGGGAGGTCGAAAAATTCGGGGTGGAACAAAAGGCACGGTCGAAGAGGAAAGTCTTCAAACCGGCCTTGAAAGAGGAAAGGGAAGAAACGAGACGGAGGGATTGACGGATGGCATTCCATAGGGTGGGAGCGGAGAAACTGAAGGCCCAGCCTCCAATGGTGGGGCGGTTCGGGTGGGGGGCTTGGAGCAGGACAAGTCCTGCTGAACGGAGGGTCCGGGTGGGCTTGTAGGGGGAAAGTAGATTGGTTAAATAGGGCGGGGCAAGTTCAGCTGTTCAGCATAAAATCCTAGAATCGTACGACACAAAAAGAGGCCATTTGGCCAATCGAGTCTGTGCCGGCTCTTTAAAAAGAGCAATTTAATCCCACTCCCCAGCTCTCTCTCTCCCCAGCAAGCGGCATTCGCTCAGATAACTTCTCATATCTTCACAACTCAAAGCTCTTTAAGAGCACACACTAAACTAGCTGTAAAATGGCTTAGCTTCTTACAGAATTTTACAAACTAAGAGGAAAAAGAGGAAATCTAACTCCTCGTAAACGATGGGAGTATAGAACAACAACAATTTATATAGTATTTATTCAGCGCCCTTCACACAGGGTAGAGTCTCAAAGTGGGGGACAGCAGTGGAACCCAACCCTGAGCGTCAGGCTTCAGGCGTTGTCTGAAAGATAAGGGGATGAAGGGGTGGGTTTGCGGGAGAGAGTTCCAGAGTTCGGGGCAGAGTGGCTGAAAGTGTGGCTTCCGCTGGTGGAGAGGACGGGACGAGCGAGAAGTAGGAGTCTGGAGTGGGTGGTGGAGTGGAGAGTAAACAGGTAGGAGAGGCAGGGAGGCGAAGGGATTTGCGGATGCGTGTGAGCATTTTTAAGTCAGTATCACAAGACAGAAGCAGAATTACAAACACCCAAACGTCAATCAGAATAGAGTTGACAGTGTATTTGGGGCATTAATAGTGAATGTTATATTTATATCTACTCTGTCTTTTGTTTCCTCCGACAGCGGTAGAATTATTTCTGCACCAAATAAACAGAACCAGGAAACAGGAAACTTGCAATGAATATTCACTGCAGCGTCCATCACACTGCCCTGTGATCACATACAAGGTTCCTTGTCTCACATCTGATATGAAAGGTTTCTCACCTCATCAATATTGCCTCTGATCTCTTGAATTCTTCCTGCGAAAAATAGGAAAATCGCTCCCTGCAACGACAACAACAGAACAAACAGAAGAAAAAAAGTGTTTTGTTTTAAAAACATAAAATAATTTGTACAAAAAAAACCCTTCAACTAAAACAAGTAATTCATGAATGAGGTGAACTAACCTTTGGGTAGCGTTCAAAGAAAGGCTGCAGTAAAATCTCTGCATCATCAACATCTCCTTCTCCTGTTCCTGTTGCACAAAAGTGAATTTCATCAGCAATAATAACAACAATAAGTTCAGAAATACTTCCAGGTTCAAATCCACTTACTCCATGGCATCTCCCTACATCTCCAACCTCCTCATTCCCCAAGCCACCTCCCGGTTACAGCCTCCGCTCAACTGTCACTGGCCTCCTCGTCTCTCACCCTCCACCATCGGAGGTCGCGCTGTCAGCCACTACTCCCCCAAACTCTCCCTCAATCCCTCCACCCCCACCCCCACCCCACCCCGCAGTTCAGGGTCAGGCTGCGTCACTGTTACGCTCTTAGAGACACTCCCCAGCTGGGAGGGCGTTGTAGAAGTGCAAGTTGTTGCTGTTGTTGTTGTTGCTTACCTAATACAAAGCTCATGAACGTATGGTAACAAAGCAGTAACATGGTGCAGAGCAGAGCCCTGAAGTTGTGTGTGGATGCCCCCTCCTGTAGCTGGAGTAGACCATATTCCTACAAACACAAGGACAAACAGTCACAATCAATCCCCACCTGAGTTTCCTGTTCCACTCAAACATGAAAGTGACAAGTTGAAAATAATTAGTTTTGGAAGCTCCACACGGTTCAGAAAGTCATAGGTCCAGGCCTCGGCCCAATGGGTAGCTGATCTGAGTCGAAACAACAATAATAATAATAATAATCATAATAATAATAATAACAATTGTTGCATTTGATATAGCGCGGTGTCAACAGGATCTGTGTTGTTGTTTTATTGTTGCAGAAATTCATAGGTTCAAACCCTGGCCCATTTGCCTGAGATCTCAGCTCGTCTGAGTCAAGGCAGGAGGAGGACTTTCCCTCATTGGCCGAGACCTGGCTTCCCACGAGCATGTCCGGAAGGAAGGGGCTGGTCAGGCCGAGGTGGTGAACGTCATCCGAGTGATTGTGGTTGAGAGGGAGGAGGGAGAAATGGGGCCAATGGAGGATCGGAAGGAAGGCGTGGCAGGAGCCTCCACACTCCATATTGGATCCTTTGGTTGCAAGCAAAGCTGCAACAGGTACAGCTGGTAAATAATAATAATAATAATATAATGATACGTAGCTTATATGATGGGCTGATTTTCCTCTTCTCCCTCCTCTTCCCAACAAAACCAGGTATTGTACAAGGTTCTGCGAGTGACTGGCGAGTGTAGGAAATGCTGCCACAGACAGAGCGAGTAGATTATAGAGTTGCTGCTCACGGCGGAAAGACTTTAACACACGTCTGAACAAGAGGCAGCTGTTACCTTGTTTCCGGAAAATCCCACAAATTCTAGAAGCCGAAGGATCCTCGTCGGTAGCATGGAAATAGTCTGCGAAAGGCAGAGAAGAATTCATTACACTGATATCCAAACAAGCGTTCACAGTTACTGTTCACACTGAAACCCAAGACACGCAGACAAAGGTCCAGAAATCAACAAGAAATGCAATAAGAAGTCATATAATAATAATAATAATGGGAATTAAAATACAGATAAAACCACACAGGATCCCGTAGCCCTTGGAATTATGTTAGACCATAATCTGAAAAGTACCAATCGATCCCCATTGAAAGCTTCCGAAGCTCAAATGGCCAATGGATTGGGCGGGTGGAGCTGGGTTACAACACACTGAAATAGTGATGGACATCTTGAGTACTCACTCCAGCATCATTACAGAGTAAAATAGGTGACTCTATGTCCTTCGTAAATATCTAGATACGCTTCAAAAGGAAATGCTCCTCTGCAACACCGAGGTACACTGGCATTCAGGCAGCAGAGAAACCGCATTCTGACTCAATAGTCTACCACCGGGAGCTGTGGTTGAAGTGAAAATTTTAGCAGGAAAATTAAGGCAAGTCTGAGTGAGAGATAGGATTAGGAGGGTGGAGGCTTGTGTGGAATACAAACACTGGTTTAGTCTGTTTCTATACCATAATGTTCTATGTAATTCTATACAATAGCGCACCCTAACCCTATCTCTGTTCCCCAAAGGCTGTGGATTCTGGATCCATTCACATTTTGAAGACCAAAGTGGATCGATGTTCGTTAGTTCAGGTGTCAAGAGATATGAGGCGAAGGTGGGTAATTAGAGTTCAGGTACAGATCAGCCATAGATCAGTAAAGATCAGTACAGAATAGCGGAGCAGGCCTGAGGCCCTATGTTCCTATCTAATTCTGGTGATCTGATTTGGTAATGACCTTTGTGTTCTTGTTGGTGATGTTGCTGTTGATGTAGCATCCTGACACAGCGCACACACACACGTGAAGGACAGTGGGGGGAGGTGGGGAAGGGTCAGAAAAGAAAACAAAGAATAAAAATATGTAACCACTAAATACTCACAAGATTAAAGGCCCCAATTCCAAGTTTGACACCTCCTTCAAAATGACGGTAGTTTTCACTTCTGATGTAGTTTGATGACTGTACAATGTGAAGGAGTTCCCTTTCAGTAGCAAAAAACAAAATAATTAATTATTTTGCATTTTGATGTAGCGCTTTTCACATCTTCTGGATGTCTCAAAGCGCCTCAAGGAATATACTGCAAAGTGAATTAACCGTATATATCTGTGGGTGAAACAAGGCAGCCAATTGCGCACGGCAGCGTCCCCCCCTACACACAGTCGTGGCTTCAAATTTATTGTTTTTTTCTTGAGGGATTATTATCGAGCGTGTGGAGTGAGGAAAGTGCACAGCGAAGTTCTAACAAACGGCTGTGAAGTGAATTGACCAGTTTATCTGGGTCCTTTGGCCAGTTGCTGTTTTTGCACCTTAGTGGCTGGGATTTGATCTGTCAACCAGAATGTTCCTGTGGAAGGGGCTGGGGGGGGAAACTCTGGGGGGAGATATTTCAGGACCATTCGATTGGCATCACCCAGAGGACACCAACAATATCCTACATCACTATTTATTCCAGAAAGAAAGAGAAGGTAATTTCTCCCGGTGATCGAGATTGGTCACTCACTCCATGGACATTGCTGTAGCACCAAACTGGCTGCCGTTTTGCCCGTCAATATACAGTCACTCTGTGTCACAGTCACTCTTGTGGCCTCCCAATGTAAAAGCGTTGTATCAAATACAAGGATCATTATTTATTGTTGATCATTGTTACTGTAAAGTGTAGTAACTGTGCATTTGCTAAACGAACGTGACAGCCAATGTGTGGCTAACCTTGAAGACAGTGACTGAGATCTTTAATGGGATATCTGAATTAGATACTAACAAATGAGCACCCCCCCTCCCAGTCAGCCTGACTTACTTGTACGTCTGGTAACTATTCCTCACTTTGATTCCCCCTTTGATGAAGCTGATCATATTCTCGTCCTGTAATGAAACATTACTTGAAATGAACCTTAACCAGAGCCAGGGATATTGTTATGGAACCTTGTTCAAGCGTCCTGCGTGGGGGGGGGGCGCTATATAAATCAAAATTGTTGTTGTTGTTCCCTCTTGTAAAGAAAGGACGAATTAGTTTTTTTTTGGCAGTTCATACCAACCAATTCACAGATACATTAACACAGGTAAGTTCACAGAAAGTTACTGTCAAACTCAGTGACTGTTTTGTGGACAAACGCAACAACAATTTGCGCAATTCAAGGTCTCACAAACAGTTATGAGGCAAATGACCAATAACCCTGGAGGATTGTTAGCTGGGAGTCTGGGATTCTGGAAGTCTGGGAGTCTGGGATTCTAGAAGTCTGGGAGTCTGGGATTCTGGGAGAAAAGTCCCTTTGGTTTTCAGAGAGCCTCTAGCGTGACCTTCACTGGCAACTGACATTCCGCGTTTGCCGCCCGGGGAAACCCCACCTGTGGAGACAATCGTGCGGAGGAGACGCTTTGCCCAGAGCCGGACTTGGGGCAAAGTAAATCAGACGTGATTTAATAATGGCCTCTGAGTGTTGTCACTTTAATACAAACTGCAGCAGGTTTTCTCACTAGATACGGATCTACTGTGAAAACCTCCTATTCTTTAGAAATACGCCACAGCATGAAGTTAATAGGAGCGTGAGTTCTGCTGAACTATGAATGTTGATCTCACACCAGGTGCCAGAGGAACACAGTCAGATGACTGCTCCTGATTAGAAATGTGACACAACAGAAACAGAAGGAATTGGAACCGGTTTTAACTGTCATTGTTCTGGATTACCGCAGACACGAGAGTAAAGGGAATAGCCATGTAGAGCGCTCTGGGACGCTAACATGAGTGAGGGGGTTCACTGTGTGGGGGGGGAATAATAATAATAATCCTGGCATTCGACATCGCGGCTTTTCACATCTTCTAGACCGTGTCTCAAAGCGCTTCACAGAATATACTGTAAAATGTAGTGTTTTGTGGGTGAAATAATTGCTCTCTATAAACATTCAACACCAACCCGATGGGGTGAATGGCGGCTTCTGTGATGTAATCACGGTTCTATTGGGTGAGAAAGTCCATTGGGTCGAGATTTACTCTCTTTTGTAGCTTTGCAGAGTTTACAGAATTTGAAAAATTTGTGAATTGAGCTTTAACTTTGAACACGGTGGGAAACTGGGTTCCAAATGTACCTGACCTAGTGATTAGGACTTGCTGAGCTACAGCAAGGCCAGGGTGGTGGATGGTGAACTGAATGGACCTTGGCCTTTCTCCTTTAGTAATTCTTATGTTCCTCAGAATTCACCACATTCAGGACACTCTGAAACGCTACGAAAACAAAGAAAACCGAGAGTTGGGTGGAACTGATGAACAGTCATTCGTTCCCTTCCCCCCAGAATACTTCACCTGTAAGAAGGTAAGAGCAGCTCTCTGTAGGAGGCATTCTGCGTAGCAGACCTCGGCGTGCATCTCCTCTGTGGGTGGAATGAAAGCCAGAGATGTTTCTGTTACAAATATACTTTAACAACAAAACGCCACTAATTATAAAAAAATTATATTAAAAAAAGTCTTCCCAATTCCAGATGCAAATTAAAGGTAGAATTTAACAATTTAACCAAGATCCAATCTGGCAAATTTTGATACGGACAGAAACGGAACAGTCGGGTGCGGATTGGAGACCAGGGCCAACTCCTGGGAAGATTTCACACATTCAGACGGCCCTCACAGGAGCAAGTTGCTTGTTTCCTTCTGAGCTGAGGAAAGGCAAGTTACTACAGGAAGGTTGGGGGCCACTAAAATACCCGGGAGACTTCAGAAACAGTACATCACAACTGAAGTCTGCTGCAGGGGATTCACATGAAAAAATCAAATGAAATAATCCTGGCGTTTGATATCGCGGCTTTTCACATCTTAGCGACGTCTCAAAGCGCTTCACAGAATATACTGTAAAGTGAAGTGACTGTATATTTGTGGGTGAAACGCGGCAACCAATTGTGCACAGCGGCGTCCCCCACACAAACGGTTGTAGATTGAAATGACCAATTTTTTTTATTATTGTATTTTGTGGGGAGGGATTATTATTAGGCGTATGGAGTAAGGAAACTTGCCCAAGGTTTTAACCTGACCTGCCTGGATTCGAACACAATTCACTTGTGAGTGAGTGCTCTAACCCCTGAGCTACAGGAGCTCCAAGTTATCATTAATCAGATGTAGTCAAAGGTACAGATAAACTGTTCAGCGCCTGGACTACTGCTGACCTTCTGTGAACTGCTCCGAGCTGTGCCTGTTCACCAGGCTGTTGATGGAATCTGCCACAGATGATCTTTTCCTAAACCTGGGAGAAGGAGAGAGAGGACCTAAGGCAAGCATCTTGTCATCTATTTGGATTCTGCACTTTCCTAGAAGATCAGATTAACTCTGGCAGAAATCACAGCAAGTCTATTCCCTCTGTAATCCTTCCCTCTCCCGTGTAGAACTGACTGTGCAATTTTTTTTTTCTCTTCCAATTTTCAGTCTTAATTTGTTAACTATCATTCGTAAAAAAAAAAGGATTCCTTTTTAAGAAGACCAGGAAATGGCTTTGCAAACAAAGACTGGATTTAGGGAAACTGGAATAAATGGTGAGCGATATTAAGTTTTAACACAGGCCCAAGTACAACTGCAGCCCAATAGGTCTGTAAACTTAGAGATATCACCACCCCTGGTCCTGAATTCATATCCCCCTCTCTCCTTCCCACCATCTCTCTCCTTCCCCCCATCTCTCCCCTTCACCTACATCTCCCCCTCTCCCCATCCCCCACTCTCACTGAGGATGTTTTTGTGCTGCATGCTATGTAGTTAATAAGGATATAATCTGTATAATTCACAGATATAAAAGCTCTCTCTGTTGCCATGTTTAAGTAGCTGCTCTGCGTCGGTCCTGTGTTTGGGACCTTGTCTTCCCGTTTAAAACAAACCACTGACTTCTGGCAGACAGCCTGGGCGTCCTTCATCACATTGCCAGCGTTGATAATGTCCTCGGGTTCAAAGGTCATCATGGCCTGCATTTCCAATATGGTGGCGTATGTCAGAGAGTGGTACATACTGTCTTTGGCTCTACAAGGGAAACACACAACCATGACATGGGTCCACCCTCAAAACACACAGACAATTCACTGTATAGTATATTCTGTGAAGTGGTGTGAGACAAACAAACAAACAAAACTTACATTTATATAGCGCCTTTCACGTCGAGAGGACATCCCAAGGCGCTGTACAGTCAGGTAGGACAAGAGCAGGGTGGGAAGGATCAGGGCAGGATAAAGCATAGTAGGAAAAGTAACTGTATTAGTGGGCGAAACGCGGCAGCCAAATTGCGCACAGCAGTGTCCCACAATCAGTCACGGAAGTGGGACTAGGGGCAAAAGGGGGTAAAGAAGCAAAAGGGGAGGGGTCGAGGCAGGGGGAAGAAAAGCAGGAAAGTCGACTGTATACTTGTGGGCGAAACGTGGCAGCCAAATTGCGCACAGCAGTGTCCCCACAAACAATCGCGAAAATGGGGCCAGGGAGAAAGGGGGAAAAGAGGGTAAGGGGGGGAGAGGGAGGGAAAGGTGGGATGGGTTTGGGTTAGGGAGGAAGAGGGGGGAGAAAGGGGGGCAAGGAAGAGAGGGAGGGAAAGATGGGTGGGGGCAAGATCAGGAAGAGGGAAGAGGGAGGGAAGCGGAAAAGGGAGGAGAGAAAGTGGGGAAAGGGAGTGAGGGAAGAAGAAGATGGGGGCAGGGGTGGGGGGAATCAAACAACAATAATAAACAACAAAAGCAATAATATTAACAACAAAAACAGCAACAAACAATAACCAACAATCGTCCAACAACCACTCCCTGTCCTCGCCGCCCGCCCGGACGATCCCTGAGATGGCGGGAAAAAAGGGCGCGGAAAAAAAGACATCCCTACGACGTGATAAGGCGCTGTATCAAACGATTATTATTATTATTGTTGGTTCAGATGAAGAATGCCGGTAGTCACATCAGTGTCCAGTATCCTGGCCTGAACCTCAAACGTAATGATTTGTTCGGCAGCACCTCAGTGAGAGGAGCTGATGTTAAAATGAGCTGCTGACCTTTCAGGGTATTAGCCATTCACAATCCATTGCATTGTCCAAGAAAATTCAACATTCAGACTCAATGCTGTGAGTCAGCGAAAGCCTTCAGCAGATTCTAAATCAAACCAATAGCAACGTACAGCAGAACGCAGATCACAATCCCTACTGAGACTGTTCCTTAAGGAGAAATGTATAATACAAATATCTCCAAAACAGAGTTGAATTATCCAGAATTAAACTCATCAAACAACATATAGGATTGAAGGCCCAAGTTATCTAAGGCTCAATCTCTCAAGACCCTATGTTACAAGGAAACACTAAGAAAAAAAATGTTTGTTCATTGGATCAAAATATAGTACTTCAGTGTCCATTAAGCATTGTTACCTTTGCAAATCAGAAACACTAACTCCAGTCAAACAAAACAGGATATACACACAATACAGAATATATAAAGACAATCAGACTGTTTACTTCAAAAACAGCCAACGTCTTGGTCATCCAGTCACCGTTGACCTCATGTCCTGTATAAGGTGGACCTGAGCACCTGTTTCCAACACTAAACCAAAGCCTTGACATCAGGTCACCCACAGGAAGCCGGGTCAATGGCAACCTGATACCTGACAGTCAGCCATTTTGTCGTGCACTGGAAACCAGATAAGGCTATTACTATATTAATTAATCCACTTTATAAAGGGGCACCTTATAGAGAGGTTCCCTGTATAAAATGTTACATCCAGTTCTCTGGGAAAATGCCAAATTCCATCCTCACAGGACGTGTAGTGTTGAAGGACAGTGTCCTATTATACGACTGGAGTCCACAAACGCAACAGTACACGTCCAAGCCTTCGAGGGTTGAGTCATTTTAAAATAAAATCATTAAGTAATGAGCAATAGACAACTAAACAAGCGTTTCCTGACCACACTATGGGCGCAGCTGCCCAGCGAGAACAAACCATCAATTTCGGTTTCAGTTTCAGACCACAGCATCGGTTTTGAGTTCCCCATCTGATTAATTGGAAGTATATTCAATACTCTTACACAAATATACGAACGGAATAAAAATAATTAAAGGATCCATTAACCTGATGGACAGTAAGTGGAACCAGGGACCAGAAAGACCTTTGACCCTTATACAAGGTTATGGGAAGCTGCATTAAGGGATGAATGTGATCCCACTGAGAGAGTGGCTCCTGGAACATCTCACATTGAGATAAGATTAGTCCATTCAGCGCATTGAGATGGTGTCTGGCAGATCGATGTTTTGGACAAGTCCTGTCTGCCTCTTCAGTTGGACGTTAAACAACAACAACAACAAAATTACACTTGTACAGCACCTGTCACATCAGGAGGACGTCCCAAAGTGTTGGACAGACATTATTGGATGGATTGAATTGCCACTGCTGTGCGCAATTGGCTGCCGCGTTTCGCCCACAAAATACACAGTCCATTCACTTTACAGAGCATTCTGTAAAGCGCTTTGAGACGTCTCAAGTTCCAGCATTATTATTATAATTAACACCACCCCCTGAAGTTAGGTTAGCTGGCGAGTCGCTCTGGGGGACTAGGGGACATCACAACGATGGAAACCCGTGTGAGTAGGTGGACAGATTGTTGTAATTATCCCATTTTTCTCCCTCACCGTCTCCCTTTCTTTGTCTTTCACACAAGCTGCTCACTGTTTGTGGGGACATGACGTCGTTGACAAATAAAGTCCCCAGACGATGAATCGAATCACCTGTAAATCCCTGCAAAGCTTTATCACCTCCTTGACACTCCAAACCTCTGCCATTCCAACCCTCCCCTCCCATGGCTTGCTTCATACTCTACTCCCTCGTCCCTAACCATGTTTCCTCCCCTCCCCCTCTTCAACTCTGTCCTTGTAAAGTGCTCTGAGACCTTCCCTTAGATGAAGAATATAATAATAATCCTTGCATCTGATACAGCAAATTATGTCTTTGAGACTTCACAAAGCGCCTCACAGAACAGAGTGTGACATTGAATTGACTTTACTCAAGAACTTCTAATCTCAAATGTACTCTGGGTGATGAAGCTAGTTTCTGGCCTGAGGATACAGTGACTTGAACAAACTTTGGTGCCCAACACAAAGAGGGTTTCTCTATGAGGATGAGATGTTCTGTTGAGGTTTGAGTTTGTGTTTGTGCAGCTTTTCTACCTTAATAACTCAAGGCAAGTTCACCTTGAGCAGCTTATTGTCTGAATATGCAAATTGTTCAGCAGTTTTTCAATGGTTTGAATATTTGTGGCAACTCCACATAAAGCTCACATTCAATGCAAATTGTAGATTAATTCATAGGTTTCACCCATGAAACCCCAAATAAGATCCTATGGTTAGGTGCAGAGTAAAGCTCCTTCTGCCTTCCTTTAACCCCAACTTCAAACGATCAAAACCGATGTGACATTTCCATTTCATACTGCAAACCATCCTTAACTCTTCCGAGTGAAATTCTGAATGTAATTTAGTGTTCACTCATGAGGAGTTTCACTCTCCTTGTTCTTGCGAACATTGTTAAGCAGCAATCATTAATTTTTATTTATTATTTGCGTTGATCTGTCACACACTCAATCCTGAGCCTCAGGATGCACTCGAGTCACTCACACACCCTGGCGTTCATGAAATTAAAGCATTAAAGTTGACGGTTACCAGGGTAAGCTGACTTGAGAAATGGCATGTGAGGAAATCGGAACCACAGAATGTTTCTTCACCAACCGTGTCCTCGTCAATCAACACACACGCTTCCTTACTTCTGAGCTGTGAATGGGAGATTAGGATAGGCATTCCCGTGGAATCAGGGGAGTCTGAATGTAGCCAAAGTTTGCATTGAGCCCCTGACGTGGGTTGGAGGGAGGGAGAGACAGGGAAGAGGCTTGAGTAGATTGCAATGGCAACTTATTCCATCACTGCCCAAAACTGTGAGGAAACTGGACAAACTATTTTTGTTGCATGAATTAAAATAATGAGCGGTTTAGGAAACACCCTATATATGTCCACAGACCTCTATTTTAAAAGTTCACAAAAGAAGTTCATATTAAGAAGGTCCTCTTTGGCCCGTGGGATCTCACTGTTCAGGATACCACAGGCTCAGGTTGTGCAAAAGGTATGTTTAGGGCAGACCCGAGTGGACAGTATTCCGGCAAGAATGAGGTCAAATAGGCCGAAAGGTTCCATCCTGTCTCATTCGATCAACCTTCCTGAAGATAGATGGCTTGAGATTGACCAACTACTTTCAGTGAGTGATCAATAATCACAATTAAATCCAATTGTCTCTTTGTTGATGGGTCCCCCTGGCAGTGAGAATTCTCCCTTCCAATTTGCATTACCATAGAATCATAGAAAGGAGGCCATTCGGCCCATCTAGTCTGTGCCGGCTCTTTGTACAGAGCAACTCAATCCCACTGCCCAGCTCTCTAACAGACCTGTTCTCCCTAAATAAAGATCTAATTCTCTTTTAAAAGCTGTTATGGAATCTGTCTCCACCACCTTTCCAGGCAATGCATTCCAGATTCCAATAACCCGCTGAGTGAAAACATTTCTCCTCAGCTCCCCTCTGCTTCGTTTTGAAACTATTTTAAATCTGTGACCACGACTCAGACTCGCCCACCAGTGGAAACAGTTTTTCCCTATTTCCTTATTCCTTACTATGTTGATGAAAAACAAATGTGGTCACTCAATTCATATGGGACCCTGCACTGAGCAATTGGCTGTCGTGTTTCGTGCCAAAAATATACAGTCACTACACTTTACAGCACCTTGGGACTTCCTCTCAACGTGAAAGGCGCTATATAAATGTAAGTTTGATGGATTGATTGATTGATATTCTGTGAAATGCTTTGAGACATCTCGAAGATGTGATAAGGGGTTTATAAGAATTATTATTATTATGTATACGGAAGGGGAAAGTTAGTTTGAAACTTGCGTTTAGGGTGGCAAACTACAATTTCCCGACTTGTTTGGGGATTTTGGGGTTTGGGATCCGCTGTAGTGTTCGGGATTCCGTCCTTCAAATTTGATGTGAAATCAAGGTGTTATCTGACCATTGAAAATGGAAAGGAGTTGGTGTTTTAACTAACAACCTAATTGATCATTCATTTAATTTACAAGTGGGTGGGAGAACGGGCAGGTAAATTGGACTGAAATAATTGTTCTTTAAAGGAGTAAATGGAGACCTGATGGGCTGAATGGCCTACTTTGTTGTTGTTGATGTTCTGGACTGTAAATTTCTATGATTTCGTTGTTAGCTGTGGGACATTGAGGAGCGCAAAATTGGCTAAAATATAATTTTTCTGAAGTTTCTCTGTAACTCGTCAGAAGAGCCAACTTGGCATATGTTATCTCTAGAGGGACTTGTAAATATCTGCTTTTTAAACAACAAAGAAATGGTCTCAACCCAAAGATTATCTCAATTCGCCATGTCAAAGATGTTCAGTGCCTAGGGAAGGGAGTTCAGCACAGGCTTCCCTTTCTTGGGTGTGAGACTGAGAGGTCATTGGGTTAACAAGGAGAAACAGATGGTGAAGAGCTGGTGAATGGCTCCCTCGATGTTTCTAACCCTAAGCCCCCACCACTCACCCACCATCGCAAGTAAGCCTGACGATAAAATAGTAATTTATTTGAAACGGTTGAAAAATGCTGACACCTGAACTAAATATTTCTTCTCCTATCAAAGCGTTTTCTTTTTGCTTAATGATTTTCCAGTGGCCAGTGATGAAGGTTATTTCACGAAAATAATTCTGTCTTATCTAGCGTGGGATCATTGTCCAATTTAAATGATATTCGGGTGTGATTCCTCTATGTAAATTGATCAAATGTTGCAGGACAATCCAGATACAGCATTAAAATTTGACAGACAGAAGTTTGTAAAAAGTTAAAAGCGCTTCCCCCAACAGGCCAGAATCAATGGAAGATTGAAGAGGAAGGTTTCCACGCCAGACTTAAAAGGGGCAGAGGGAGCAAGCTAGAGGGATTGAGGGAGGGTGTTCCCGAGTTTGGGGGCGTAGTGGCTGAAAGCTTAACCCGCGATAAATTGGAGGGAGGGAGGGAGGGAGGTGGGTGTCGGGGAGTGAGTGTGAGGATCTTGAAGTTGAAGGGCAGCAGTGTCCATGCAAACAGCCGTGGAGTGAATAACTAGTTTATTTGGGGGATTGTTGGCCAAGACACGAGGAGAACCACCTACTCTTTTGGAATAGCGCCATTGGGACCTTTACATTCAACCCCCCCAAGGCCTCTCCGAACCCTACATCTGCGACCTCCCATCTCCCTACCAACCTTCTCCATGTCCCCCGACCCACTCGCCCCACCATTTGTGGGCGAGCCTTTAGTCACTCTGCCCCCAACCTCTGGAATTCCTTCCAGTAATGACTGGATTCGATACTTTATGTGGGTAATAATTCCTTTTTAGAAAGAATAAATTGGTCATTTCAACCCACGGCTGTTTGTGGGGGACACTGCTGTGTACAATTGGCTGCTGCGTTTCGCCCACAAATGTACCAGCCTTTCAAGAGGAACTGTATCAATGGCCTTAATCCAGATATACAATATCCGCAGCCTTACCCTGATCAAGCTCCCATGTCACACTGTCACACTAAAACAGTAAATTAGATTAGCAGGACCTCTCCTTCATGAATCAATATTTGCTCTCAATTATGATTTTATTTCTGTCCAGACGCTCCATGATTTTTCCTTAATAAAAGTCAGTGTTTCTGCGACTTCCTCGGACGCAATTTATCCAACTCTGAGACTGGCTTACCTGAAGTTTGCCCAGCTGTTTGGCAGCCACGCTGCTGGTGATATGAAACGTGTCGCAACGTTTACTCTCTCGCATCGTATAGAATGGCTGAACAGGCCTGAGATTCTCAATGGCCTTATCCTGCCCTATGTTCCTCAAGATCACCCCTTTCCCACCAGCTCCTACACACCCACACCCCCACACCCACATACCCACCCACATACCCATACACACACCCATACACACACCCACAGGTCAGATTTAAATGTAATTTTGTTGTTGCGGCCTGAACATTCCAGCTTCTTTTGCAAGAACTTCAATTATCAAATCAAAGCAGCTGCTGTTTCCTTAAATGACTCAACAAGTGAGGGGAGAGTTTGTCTTGAGGGTAGGGCTGTCTCTGGCAGGTTAGTGGGTGGAACGGTGTTACCTGCCTCTGTTGTTTCTATTGAGATATTCTAGTCAAAAGGCAGCGGACTCTATAAATGCTGCTCTGTCAATAACACTGTGCGTTAGTTACAGAGAAGCTAAAGTTCAGATTCAATCAAATGCAGCATTTTACATGGAGAGTGGAGATTATCTTGTTCCACTCGGTACTCCCTCCCTCCCTCCTTTTTATTGTAGCTTTGCATGTTCGTATTAATTCATATTTACTTTTTTTTTTGCTTGGGATGTGCTCACAGAGGCGTCAGAGCCAACAATTACAAAGAGGGTGGAATACAGTTGCCTAACGCCTTGCGATGTCCTCTTGACGTGGAAGGGACTTTTTAATTATAAATTTGTTGTTGCAGTTGGATCTGACTAGATGGTGAGAGACTATTGGGACCACGGTGAGCAGAGGATGAGATGGGGAATAACAATGAGAAGATTTACACAGCGCCGTCCACATCGGGAGGACATCCCAAGGTGCTGGACGATGAGTGGAGGTTGGACTCAAGAGGGTGGAGGTGGGAGAATGATGGAAGGCACTGTCAAAGCGGGCAGTCTTGAGAGGAGCCTGAAGATTGGGCAGGTAGGGAGGGGAGAGGGGACATGGAGTGGAGGTTGATAATGTCGCAGAGGAACCCGACTCATTTCTGACGATAAAAAAAATCTAATTATTCATAACAGTAACCTGACAGCTGTGGGATCAATGTTGTGCATTTACTCTGTTCTACATTGCTCTACTCTGTATTGCTCTATCTACTCTGGGATCTTTCTTACGGAGACCAGAATTGGACACATTAATGCCACTGAAACGCACAGACTCTGGGATGTTTCCTCAATGCGAAGGCCTGTACCCAATGCTACGGTTAATAAATGGTCAGCTCATTGTGTTACCCTGAGCTATAGCCAGCCCGAGGCTTCCATTTCCCTGCGCTCTCCCCACATCACTTTGTATCTTCACTCATTGAGGATTCACCCAATTCCTTATACAGAATTACACAGTCTGCCTCTGTCGGGCCTTTCAGCCATTTTGTCCTACCCTCTGGAACTCCAACCTGGAGCCCCTCGTTCAAGGCACATTTCAAGACCTTTCTCTTTAATTCTCAGTTTCGGTCATTCTCCCACCAACTCCCCCCCTCCCCCCCCATTCCCACCCCCTGCCTTCCAACTCCTCTTGATTCTGACCCCCAGCAATCATTCTCCCTGTCCCTCACCCTGAAAGCTTCATGCAAATAATTCAACCAAAGTTTTCTTACTTGGGCTGAAGCTTGGCCAAGGCTTCTCCAAATCTGTTGCTTAGAAACAGGTCCAAGGCTGCCATACATTCATCCAAAGAAATTTTCAGGTCTGTTTTAGTTAACCTGTTAAAGAAAACACAACGCAAAAATCAAGGGAAAAAAGTGGCCAGCGATGATTTGACAAAGTACCTTCGCAGGTGATGAAAGCGTCTCAAAGCGCTTCAAGGACTTTTACTGTTAACGTCCAAGCGAACGCAGCGATTTGCACACAAACAGACAAGAAGTGAATGACCAATTTAAAAATGAAACCATCCTCTCTCTTTCCCCCACCCTCACCCGTACATAACCTCTCCCCATTGCGATAACACACACTGACAAATAGTTTAAAATCATTAATAGCAATGGAGAATTTCTGAGTTAATCTGCTTTTTAATTGAGTTAAAACTGCTCAGTACAATACAATTATCCAGACCCGAGTGACAACTGCAATATGGTCATGCGGCTTATGGAAGCAGTGAAGTCGCAGGAGAATGCAGCGTTTGCGATATGTCAGTATAAACTGTGTTACAGTATAGGCCAGTCATGGCTCTCCATCACCAAACACATTGAATCCCCTCCCTCCCACCCCCTCCCTCCCTCACTCACTCACTCCCTCCCACTCCCTCCCTCCCACCCCCTCCCTAAATCACCACTCGTGCTTACAGACAGTTCTCCCCCCACTCCCCCCCACCTTCCCCCCAACCCCGACCTATCCCCCACCCCCCCCCCCCACCGCCCCGACTCAGAGCCAGACTCCACCACTGTTAAGCGCTCTGAGGCGCTACCCTGTACCATGGAGGACTTTCTAAGTGCAAGTTGTCCTTGTGATTGTATATATTCTGTGAAACGCGTTGAGACAACATGATACGATGTTATATCAAATGCAAGGATTATTATTAAATTGGACACGAATTGGTCACAGCATTCCTACTCTTTACTCATAGCGTATATTTTTATTTTCAAAGAGTTTGTACTGAATGGTACTGTGCTCAACAAAGATTTTTTGGAGAGGGTCGGAGGGATAGCATGGCCGGTATTGCAGGGGTAACGTCATGGGTAAGAATTCAAAACTTGGTCATTAGAGCCACAGAAAGCGACCACGTAGAAACTAGAGTCCCGTACATAACAAGTCCAACTGCTCGACTGATGCCCCTCAGGGAAGGCAACCTTGGCAGACAACAACAACAACTTGTACAGCGCCCTCCACACAGGATAGCGTCTCAGAGCGCTTACGTTGTGTCTCCAGAGCCACATTAACTGGTTGCCCTGAAATGGTCAAACACAGTCACACAGTCCCACAGTCCCACAATCTCACAGTCTCACAGTCACAAAGTCTCACAGTCCAGGCAAAGACTATCAATACTGCCAGGGTCACGCACACCCTGAAACAAGTCAGAAAAGATTAAATATATTATCGCTATCTGTGTATATTTTGGGGGGCTATTTCTATATTTGACACCAGAAAACAATTTCTCCTCTATTTCCTTTAAAACGCAGGGAAACTCCCTTTTGGAGAACTTTTGGGAGAAATTGAAAAGAGTCATTGAGAACGTTCCTCTCCTTGACCCTTCTGCTAAAGTTAGAAGGTCTCACCCTCCTGACCCAACGCACCAGGGTAAAGATCGTCAGTGAGAGTCAGTGACTGAGAGCGCAGGAAAAGGAGAAACGGTCAAACGCAATTGTCGGGACCTGAGATTTTCTGTCATCCAGTTTTGTCAAATGCAAAAAAAGTTGGTTTGATTGCTCCCTGACTTTCTGCCTCGGTCTAGAGAGAGAAAGGAATTCACTTCTATTTGCTCTCCTGTTTCTGCAGTTCAACATACCAATGGTTTAATGAGGTCAGAAAGCAAATCTTTGCAAGAGAATTTCAGGCTCCACCCAACGAGAAAGATCCAGACATTCAGGACGGCATCAGCTGATAGTAGGAAAAAAACATAAACCTTCAATAGGGATTTCCCATTGAACCATCTCTCTCTCTCTCTCTCTTTCTCTCTCTCCTTCCTCCTTGTGTGATTGAAAATCTCTGAGCAACATTACATTATCGGCAGAAATGTGCTGACTGACAGCAAAAGGCTGCAATTTCTTCTGATCTCAACAAAAAAGAAACAGTAATGAGGCGGGGAACTGATCTGGTTTGCGCATTTTGGATTCACATTTTGGGGAAGAAACCAAACGGTTTGACAAAACACTTTTACATAGAGAGAATGAACCTCCTTAACACAACTCACCCCCACCCCCACCCAACACACATACACACACACAAACATACATACATACACACAGACACACACACACACATGTGGTGAATCCATGATGCAAATCCTATTTTTACTTGCAGCACTGTAAACTCAGGCCAATTATCACAACCACTAAATTCAAAAACATGAAACCAATTTCCTCCTTCCCCCCAGCAATAAAACAAATCCTCCGCACCTTCATATCGAGCGCGTCTCACTCACCTTTCGGATCTGGTGCCAATTCTTTCTGACATTGTCAGCAGGAAAAAGGGCTATATTGTACAATCCTGAGTTACACCGCACCTTACAATGGCTCAGGCGTAGGACTCAACTAAGTCTGGATGACAGTCACACTATGTTCTGCAGATGGACAAAGTCCCACCCCATCTCCCAAGCCCAATGGTGTCTCTGCTGCAGTTCTAAACACATTACTGGTTGGACAATGAGTCCATCACTAAGCCACTGGGGTTTGAGCTTCTGGCACTAAAAGGTCCTAGAGCCTGTTGGGTTTTCATTTCATATTATGGTTTACTCCAGACATATTTTACTGGGACAGTTTAAATGCAGGAAATATACATTTTACATACAGTGGTACATACACAGGAAGAGATAGGTTTATTTTGCAACACACATTTAGCAATTTCTTCACACGGTTTAAATAAATCTCCACCTTAAACAACAACATATCACAACTCTTTCCACCCCCCCCAAAAAAAAATATTGTGAATTTTTTTTTCCCCCCTCACTAGTTAACCTTTTGGTTCTTAAACTGCACCAGGATTTTATGCCGATATTATAGCTGGGTTTGTGACAAAAGGAACATTATAGCTTATTATTGGGAAGTCCTCCTGACGTGAGAAGTGCTCTATAAACGTAATTTTGTTGTTGTTGTTGTATTCACGAGGTTCATTGAGTTTCAGTTACACAAGTTATACCGCAATGGAGTACAGAAAAAAAATTCCTATGAAAAAAAATCTTTCCGAATCTTAGGCCTGTTTGATTCTTAATTCAGTCAAATAGTAATGGAATCGGCTTCCTTTTCTCTCACCAATTAACGTACATCACGTTGTGTTTCACTTACACAGAAACCTGTGAAACTAGTCCTTGGCAAGTTGAGATAATCAAGTACAAAAACGTAATCCAGTTCAAACCTAACTTATTTGCATTCACACACAGGGCACCACCCAGCTGAGAGCCAGGGCCTGAGGAACCAAATCATTTGCTCAACCTCAATCAGCCCAGACCCTGCTCCAGCCCAGAACCTCAACCAGCCCACCAGGGCCTTGCTGTCTCTCAGAGAGGCAATGTTGAAAATAATAATAATAATAATAATCCTTGCATTTGATACGCAGCTGATCAAGTCTTCTAGATTGTGTCTCAAAACGCTTCAAGGAAAACAACAGCAACAAAATTACATTTATAGAGCGCCCTTCACATCGGGAGGACATCCCCGAGCGCTGAATATACTAATGTACTATAAAGTGAAGTGACTGTATATTTTTGTGTGAGGCAAAACTTATTAACAACAACAACATGAAAATGACACTTGTATTGTGTGTCCCCTAATTGAATGGTAAAGCTGACCTTGAGTGAGGTCGGAGACAGAATCACATTCCCATCAAGTTACAGATTCTACATTTTCATTATCCAACCACACTATGTTTGTCCATCGCCTTTCACATCCACCCACCAACAAGCACAAGATTCAAACTAATGGCAGGATTTTTCCCATCCCACAGATAAGCTGCCTGTCCACAGAAATAAAATAATTATGGACAGTAAAGCTTTAGTTCAGATTTGAGATTGAAGGATGATCTGAAAAAAAAGTGCATCATATATAACAGATAGGTAAACTCAATCGGAATTAACCCTTTCACCGGCGTCAACTTGACCCAGCTGCCCGTTCCATTGAGGGAGGAATGAAATAATGTTATTAAAATCTCTTTTGTTATCAAAATCAACATAATTTTAATAATAATTCACAGACCTAGCCCGGCCTATTAAACAGCCGGGCAGAGCCTCAGAGCTCTCTGTGCTGATTTGGGGAGATAACTGATAAAACTCAGGAATTTGGTTTTTGGGAAAGAGACAAGCTGAATCCTCGTGCACAATCGTGTGCTCAGCCCCCACCCCCCACCCCACCCCCCCGACCTCACTGGGATAGCCTCCTACGTGACATTCTGCTGATCAAGCGCAAATAACTTGGCTGTAAAATTGACTGCGATTTGGCAAATTCTCATTCATTAGCAAACTAAACAGAGGGGGAGAGACACAGCGGGGAGTCCCATTCGACATTCTGCAACAGAAACGTAGCCAGAGTATCTGCCAAATGTCAGGCACACGTGGAAACCCATCACCTCTGACAACGAAACCAAACTCCATGGATTCCACCCAGACCTGGAGATTGCCCCTGTGTTAGCCGCTCACAACCAGACACTGTGTAAAACAAACACGGGATAATCTCGTTACTTTTTAACCTGAAGGAAAGGTTTCCTCAAAAGCAAACATGTATGTGGGTGTTAGCTTACTCCTGCTGTGGCTTTGCAGCAGGAAGGACACAATACAATGAGGATTTGGGGACAGATAGTGATAGGACTGTAACCCTGAGCAAGCCTGGGGTGGGGACTGTGACCATTAGGGTATTCAGACCTGAAGAGCCACAGTCAGACGATTGGTCATGAATCTACACTGGACTCTACCATTGGCCTCAGTGAAGCTGTCAGACCTGGGGGGGGGGGAGAATCCTGGGGGTGGGTGGGAACCCTGGGGGGGGTGGGGGGGGAAGGGGGGGGGGAGAAGAGAAATCAGCCTTGTTTTGTGCCCCTGTCTGGGGTGTAGTGCCCCCTAGTGGAAGGTGTATTTATAGAAACCTGGCTTCCTGGCAACTGAATGACCAAAGTCCTGAGAGGAATGGAGGAGCCATCACTCCGAAGGCTGATCTCACTTCAGCTCCCCCCCCCCACCCTGCAGTAACTTGCTGAGCTCAGCCTGAGTGCAGGTCACGGTCCACTCCCTCACACAGAGAAGGTGTGAGTGTGCGGGGAAAGGGGGAAGTGAACTTACTGTCACATCAACAACAAGCACTTACATAGCGTCCTCCAGACGGATTATTATTAGGTGTGTGTGTGTGTGTGGAGTAAGGAAACTTGCCCCAAGGTTTAGCCCTGATCTGCCTGGATTCGAGCACAGGTCTCTCTCACGCTTGTAAGGCGAGCGCTCTAACCCACTGAGCTACAGAAGCTCCACAAACCTGCTTTAGGGAATACAATACTGTACATAGTCTAGGACCTTGACATGTCAAGCGACTGCCAGGATGGTAGAAGGTGAACTGGATGAACCTTGTTTTGTTTCCCCCCAGCAATTCCTTACGTCCTTACCTTCTCTTGGAAGATACACAACCTCACTAACCCGAGATCCACGGTACTACCCTGTTAAAAATAAATGTGTTTATAACAGAAGAATTTTATTTTCTGTAAATGTTGATTGATACCCTAGATTTTTACCAAGTTTCCACTCGGTTTAAGAGGAACCTTGAACTGAACTTAATCCCACAGTTTTTACACTGTGACACAACTGGACAAGGATGTGTTGCGAATGGTAGTCATTTATTAACAGTTTCAACCCTGACCAACCTGCAATAAAACCTTCCCCGAGCCAATCACTAGACCCTGTACTGTTGGTTTATCAGCTCAGTTCCACAGCAGCCACAAGTCCCCGATTATTGGCTTCACTCACCACAGGCTCCTGCCTCCCTGAAACACGGCAATAAAATCCCAACATCCTGATTCTCACAGGATTTACCGTAAAGCCAAGTGACGTGGCAGCCCGTCTACACAGGAACAGTCTGCCACATGTCCCCCCCCACCACCCCCCCTCCTCCTCGTCCATCCCCCTGTCCCCCAGCGCTACACTGGTACAGCAGCCGAGACAACATTAGCTTCAGTCCCAATGTAGGGTTTGAACTCACAACAGAGACAATAGCGCTACACACACTGAGCCAGGCTGACACACACACACACACACCCACACACTGAGCCAGACTCACACACACACACACACACACCCACCCACTGAGCCAGGCTGACACACACACACACCCACCCACACACTGAGCCAGGCTGACACACACACACACACACCCACTCACTGAGCCAGACTCACACACACACACACTGAGCCAGGCTGAGACACACACCCACACACTGAGCCAGGCTGACACACACACACATACTCACTGAGCCAGGCTGACACACACACACATACTCACTGAGCCAGGCTTATTCTCTGATGTAAACCAGTCACAGGTTTCTGGCAAGTTTCCACCAGAGGCTGTGGAATGATGCGAGACAAGGCTTGTAAATAGCTTTGTTGAGGTTCTCAGCAGATCCCACATACCAGCTGGGTTCCCGTGCAGCCTCCCCACCCACATCCGCACTGGAAGCCACTGTCTCAGTGTCGTTAGTGTGAGCTGCCACCCTCAGTCACGCTCACACTATTTCACTTTCTCACTCATTTTGAAACCACTTTGGTCACAGAGAGGTTTTATATATATATATAGCATTACATGATACATTCGATTATAATATAATACAAAGCTTATCCCTCACTCACTCCCACGTTAGTGACCTGGATACTAACCCCCTACATTTAGCTCATCCTCCCCTATAACAACAACAACAACTCGCACTTATACAAGCGCCTCCCACCCCCTCCCATCCCACCCCTCACAGAGAACAACAGCCTTGGCTCTGGCCAACAAGAGGTTCATAACTATCGATCAGAGAAACAATTCAGACAATTAATTTACAGGAAACCATTGAGCTGTGTTCACACTGGTCTGTACCAGAGAAGGTTTAAAGGGAAACAGGATGTTGCTCGAATATCAAAATTGCTAAATTGATGTTACTGAGAACCACAAATCAGTTGAGGAGATTGAGAGTCTGAGTATTTGGGGGTTTGGGTGTCTGGGTGTCTGGGTATTTAGGGGTTTGGGGGTTTGAGTATTAAGGGATACTGAAAGGCATTCAGGGATATGGAATCAGGATTTACATAATGTAAGATCCCATGAAGCACTATAATAGCGAATAGCGTATTCTGGGAAACGCTTTGAGACACAGTCGAGAAGACACGATGAGGCGAGGAATATTAGGCAGAGAACATTCTGATATAATTATCAATATCTGAATCCCAAGGCTAAAATAGACAGACTCACTTCTTACATTCCTTACAATTAAACTGTCTCTGTCTATACAATGTCCTCCACAGAATGAAGAATGTTGCTTGTTATAGTTGAATCAGTGGCTTGTCATGTGGCTGCTTCACAGGAAACCACAATAATATAATTGATTTCAAACTCCAACAAACGAACCTGAACTGGGCTGAGGTCTACATAATTACAGCTCAAAATAGCCTCCATTTCAAACTGTATCAACAGCATTTGATGTGTCTTCATGCTCCTGCGACATCACAAGCCACAGGCCCCATTCTCTCAACATTCCCCCCCCCCCCAACCCTCTCCCCCTCCCCACCCTCTCCCCACCAACAACCCTCTCCCCCTCCAACCCCTCCCCACCCCCCAACCAACCCCCTCCCCACCCCCCAACCCTCCCCCCAACAACCCTCTCCCACCCCCCAAACCTCCCCCCCCCCCTCCCCCCCAACAACCCTCTCCCCTCCCCCCCCCCTCCCCACCCCCCAACCCTCTCCCCCTCCACCACCCTCTCCCCCCCACCAACCCTCTCCCCTCCCCACCCTCTCCCCCCCCCCAACCCTCTCCCCCCCAACCCTAACCAAGCCCCCAACACTCGCTCCCCCTCTCCCCCACCATCCGAGATCGCGCTTTCAGCCATTTCTGCCCCCAAACTCTGGAACCCTCTCCCTCAGTAACCCCCACCTACCCTCGCCCCCTCTCTTCCCCTTTCCAAGTCCTGCCCACAAACCTTCCTCTTCGACCAAGGTTACAGCCGCACACCCATCCCCCCCCCCACCCCTCACTAGCACACAGTGTATACAGTTAGTATATGTGTATACACAGGCTGTACACACCACTGTGTACACTACAGTACAACAACAACAACAACAACGCACTTATATACAGCGCCTTTAACGTCGGGAGGACGTCCCAAAGTCTGGTGGGGACCCGAGCCGGGGGGAGAGTTAGTGGGGGCGAAGAGGAAGGTCTTGAGACCGGCCTTGAAGGAGGAAAGGGAGGAAGCGAGGGGGAGGGGGTGCGGGATGGAGTTCCACAGTACTGTATATAGTTAGTATATACAACACACAGTAAAGTACACAGTCTGCACACAGTACAGTAGTTAGTATACACAGTACGCAGGCTATACACACTACAGCAGGTAATGTACACAGGCTATACACACTACAGTACTGCATATAGTTAGTATACACAGTACACCGGCTATACACATTACAGCAGGTAGTGTACACAGGCTATACACACTACACTATAGAGTTAGTATACACAGTACACAGCTATACACACTACACTGTAGTTAGTGTATACACAGTACACACAGCTATACACACTACACTATAGTTAGTATATACACAGTACACACACAGCTATACACATTACACTATACAGTTAGTATATACAGTACACACACAGCTACACACAGTTGCAGACACTCACCTCAGCCCAGCTCTGCTTTTACTGAACGAAGCGAGATTCATGAATGCGAACAGTGAGGAACACACCTCTCTCCTACTCTCTCTCGTCTTCTCTCTCTCTCCCACCCCTCTCTCTCCCCTCCCTCTCACCCACCTCTCTCTCTCTCCCCTCCCCTGTAAGAGAAGCTGTGTGTGTGTTTCTCTGTGTTACTGGTTTGTGTTCAGGCAGGTGACCAGCGTGAGGTGTGGCTCCCATCACATACCTGCTGCCCACACCCTCTCTCTGTGTCTGTCTGTCTGGGGAAATCTTTCAAGCAAACACATAGACACACACACAGACGCAGAAACACACACACAGACACTCACACACAGACACACACTCACACAGAAACACACTCACAAAGAAACACAGACACTCATACAGAAACACACTCACAGAGACACACACATACTCAGAGACAGAAACACAGACACACACAGAGACACACACACAGAAATCCACTCACTCACACAGAAACAAACGCACACACACTCACACACACTCACACAGAAACACACAGACACACAGACAGAAACACACAGACACTCACAGAGACGTAACAGTTCCTCGCAGACGCTGTTGGGTTGATGTTTGTGATTTATTATTATTTCTGTTTTTATTAATTATTTATAGTTTATTAATGACGTCATTATTGTTTTGATTTGTTCCTGAAATTCAAAAAGGGGCAAATGAGGCCACGGGACAGACCCCGTGAATACAATCCCCACCCCTCATCTCTCCCCCCCACCCCCCAATCTCCCCCCCCCCCACCCCCCAATCTCCCCCACCCCCCCATCCTTCACCCCCCACCCCCTCATCTCTCCCCCCCACCCCCCAATCTCCCCCCCCGCCCCCCAATCTCCCCCCCCCACCCTTCACCCCCCACCCCCTCATCTCTCCCCCCCACCCCCCAATCTCCCCCCCGCCCCCCAATCTCTCCCCCCCACCCTTCACCCCCCACCCCCTCATCTCTCCCCCCCATTCCTCCCCCCCCACCCCCTCATCCCTCCCCCTCATCCCCCCCATCTCTCCCCTCACCCCCCCACCCCCTCATCTCTCCCCCCCACCCCTCATCTCTCCTCCCCATCCCCCCATCCCTCCCCCCCCACCCCCCCATCTCTCCTCCCCATCCCCCCATCCCTCCCCCCCCACCCCCCCATCTCTCCTCCCCACCCCCCCATCTCTCCCCCCCCACCCCCCCATCTCTCACCCCCCCCCACCACCCCCCAATGCCTGTTTGTGGTAGATTACCTGCCCCCATCTCACTATTATCCTGTGAAACGCTTTGCGTCTCAACAATATGATAAGACTGTGTGTGTGAAAGGATTAGTATCTGAGAACAAGATGAACCCTTCCCCCCCCCCACCCACACACACACTCCCCCACACACACACTTACCCCCCACACACACTCCCCCCCCCCCCACACATACACACTCACCACACCACACACACTCACCCCACCCCCCATCCACCCACATTCCGTTTGCTTCTCTGTGAAACTCAAAACCACAACGACTTTGGCTCTTGGCTGTCGTCAGTCTCCCAGACACCAAAGGCTCAGTCTCTACCCACATCAATCTGTGTTCTTAGAATCATAGAATCTTACACACAAAAGGAGGCCATTCAGCCCATCCAGTTTGTGGTGGGGGAGGGGAGGGGGGGGGGGGGGGGCTGCTTTTGTTTAATTATTTTCCTGACTATTCCCCGATCAGAGTGAAAATTACCGTCTGTGACTAACGTGACGTCATCTTCTCTGAGAAAATTGATGGCGTCAAAACGAGACACAAAATAAATTTACGTTTGAACTTTTCTGTGATTTGTAGCTGCGTGTTTACACTCCCCCCCCGCCCCCCCAGCCCCCCACAGCTGGGAGTCAAGACTCCGCCAGTGAGACACTGAGACTGTGTGAGAAGCTGCCTGTGTGAGACACTGAGACTGTGTGAAGGGGGAGGGTGAGATTCCATCGTCACTCACGTAACTATCAGATCAAACTCAGTGTTGGGTAATTCTCTTGAAAATAAAATATCTTCAGTCCGTCTTTGGTTTATTTTGTTCACTGTTTATTTACCAGGACAGTCAGCAATTCCACATGAACAGAGAAGGAATGTCACTTAAAATGAAAAACCGACGAGTTAAAAAAATAAAAGCCAGTAAAAAGTTTAAGCGGTTTACGTAACTTTTAACTTACAGCTGGGCGCAGGCAAGGATTCCCAATTGGCTGCTTCTATACAGTTATATAATGTCAGCAACAGTGGGCGACGGAGACAGTTAATGAAAAGCTTTATCACGTTTCCTCTCGTCTACTTTGTAAATAAGTCGGTGCAAATAGTATATACAGGACAGCCGCGCAGTGGCCGGTGATTCTACAGGACAAGTCTAGTGAAACAGGAAGCCGTGGGTCTCCCATTAATGTGAAGTCATTTTAATCAGAAAGGATTGAATTTTATACAGATTTGCACCAGTAATAAGCTTGTACATTGCTCTCTCTGACATATCCAGGATTAGACTTTATTTGATGTTAATAGTAGATGTGGGTGAGGAGTCTCTCCGCCCCCGCTCCCAAGTCCAGAACAAGACTCTCCAGTAACAAACTAGTGAATTCCAAGCACCAAAGAGTGTTTCCAGTCTTGTCAAAGTTACGCTTTAGGTTCTCTACATAAAATGTCATTAGTACAGCCCCGGGCTGGTGAGGGGAGTCATGGCAACCAGTCACACGGTATGGGCCCCGTCGGTATCTCAAGCCTCAGAGATTTCAGATTTGCTGAGTGCGATGGCGAGTTCCAGATCCTCCTGCTCCTGCTGGTTTAGCCGAGCCAGTCGCTCCTTCTCCGCCCGCTCGCTTTCCCTCTTGGCCCATTCGATCTGATCTTCCTCACTCGGATACTGGGGGGGACATTGTCAAACACACAGTTAATGGGGTCAACTGCAGGCTGACCCCAGACAGGGACAGGGTGAGGAGAGACGCTACCTGTGGAAGCACAGACCAAACAGTTTCCTTCGCGAGAGGGGGGAGGGGGCTCACACGAGCAGAGACTGCGCTCCTCCCGGCCCCCAACCCCCCCCTCCGCTTACTCCCTCCCCAGTCTCCAGGTCTGACAAGGAGCCCCTCACTCTCTCAGACATTCGCACGAGGCTGGGTTAGTGAGAGGCGTGGATAGAAGCCATGTTGTTGTTGTTGTTGTTGGTTTAGTCCACGTTTGATCCTGTGCGTTTTCAGTGTTTTGTTTCTTGGTTTTTAATATTAATTGATTTATGGTGTAAATGTCAAGTAGGTCAATGTTTTTATTCCAGTGACAGACTGAGCTCCACCCCCCCGCCCACACACACACCCCCCACACCTCCCCACCAGCGAGAAGCAACATACAGATCAGAGTGTGAACCAGAAACTCTACCACAGCCGGCCAGGGGGACTGACAAGTGTGACTGACAAGTGTGAGCAGGATTGGGTTTGTCTGGAGCTCAGGCCCAGAGAGAGACAGAGAGAGAGAGACCGCCCCAGATTCACACGTTAACAAACGCACTCGGTCACTTTATCAGAAGATTCTGAAGCCGGGCATGTGATCTGAGCCGGGGCCGTGACCCACAACCTTCTCAACCAAGTCAAGAAAAGAGCATCACCAAGTCAGTCAAACTGAAAACATACACACCCTGATACAGCAGTAACGCACACACACACGCTCACATACACACATACCCACACACGTGCATGTGCAAACACACACACACATACACTAAAGCGATCTGAGGCGCTGTCCGGCGTGGGGGGCGCTATATAAATCAAAGTTGTTGTTGTTGTTGTTGACTTACAGTGTTGAAATTGGCGAAGTTTAAGTTGTTTGCAGCATCTTTAGTTGGAGATGTCGGAGCGAACGGATCCTGAAATAGATGATTGTGGTTTTCCTTGTCACCTGAACCAAAGGGTTTGAAGGGGTCAGTGAGCTTGGAGGGGTCCGGAGTTTCTGTCTTTACAAGAGAAAGTCTTTTGCCTGCAAAAAAAAAAATCCCCCCCCCAAAAGCAAATACGCATTAAGCACCATTAGGAACTCTCGGAACATCTGTCGAGATAAGGCTGCTCCGAGGTGGGAAGGCTTCAAATAGCCGGACTGCGACGAGAGGAAAAGTACACAACGCACAGAGCGTGACTGTAAATTTCCAAGTGAAAATCTACTTAATGTCAATCATTCAACACTGAAGCGCTTGGAGACGTCTGGCAGCCTTGAAAAGCGCCACCGCAAACACAAGGAATATTGTTGTTATTGTCAGCAATCATCCATTTGTTTTACTCAGAGCTTTGGGACGTTCTCCCGACGGGAAAGGCCTCTGTAAATGTAATGTTGTTGTTGTTGTTGTTGCTGTTGTTGTTGTACAAAAGGTGGAAAGTAAATGTGTTTCTTTGTTCAATGCTTAACAAGGGGTGGGTTTGGGAACCGACCTCCACAACTGATCGGTATCTAACTGAGAGACGTCAACCTCGCTGGTCTGTAACTGAGAGATGTGTGCACTTACCGATAGGGGGGGGAGGGCGGGTTGGAGTTCCGATCTTGGGGGGCAGTGCTGGGGGCAACTCCTCACTTTTCGCTGGTTCGTCTGTGAATCCGTTGTCGCCGAAGGTCTCGGCGACGGGCTCTGTCACCGCAGAGGAGCCGAAGGGATCGGCTGGGCTGGGCTGAATGTGGGGGGAGGTGAACGAACGTCAGCCTGAAGGACTTGTAACTTGTGAGCAGTAAGACAGACAGACAGACAAGAGACAAGATGGACTCTGGCCATGGCTGGGGACGCGGTTAGAAACCCCATCCCACACACCAGCTGGAGAACAAACTAGAACCAGCTAAAGGCAGCCCCCACATGCCGGGGGGGGGGGGGGGGGGGAGAGACTTGGGAGAGAGAGCGTGTGGGGAGGAAGTGGCTTAAACGACAACAGGAAGTTAAAAAATATCAATATTTTATGTCCCCCAAATGAAAAGTTAGTTACCTAAACAGCACCACAAGCCGCCCACCTGCTACACACACCCACACACACAAGCAGACACCCACCCACACACACCTACACACACACCCCCACCCACACACACACCCCCATACACACCCACCCACACACACAAACAGACACACGCCCACACCCCCACCCACACATACACACCCCCACAGACACACACACACAGACACACACATATATGCAGACACACATACCCACCCACTCACACACGCGCAGAAACACACATACACACACACACACACACACATAGACACACACGTCATGTAGAGTAATGGTTTGGTGAGCTTCACAGTGGCAGTGAGTTCTAAAGGTTAGGAAGGGTCTAGTCACTAAAGGTCAGTCACTAAGGGTCAGTCACTAAGGGTCAGTCACTAAAGTCAGTCACTAGGGTCTAGTCACTAAAGGTCAGTCACTAAGGGTCAGTCACTAAGGGTCAGTCACTAAAGTCAGTCACTAGGGTCAGTCACTAAGGGTCAGTCACTAAGGGTCAGTCACTAAAGTCAGTCACTAGGGTCAGTCACTAAGGGTCAGTCACTAAGGGTCAATCACTAAGGGTCAGTCACTAATAGTTGTCCAGTCAGTGGGACCACAGGAGGTCGGACAGCTCAGTTTAAAATTAAAAATGAACGATTCCACGTGTAAACTCGGGGAAAAAGAGCAGAATTGAGAAGCGTTAAAGTTACAGTTACCTTCACAGTTACCTCTGACAAAGTACTAAAGTCAGCGAAACCGCTTCCAAACAAATCCGCTCCAAACAATGAGGTAAAGGGATCTGCGCCTGGAACACAGAGAGGAACGTAACCCAAACTGTACTCTCTCCACATCCCTCCCACCCAATCTTCTCCCCTTCATCTCCCGAGGAAAGGAGATGGAATCTGTTTTCCTTCCATTTGGTGTTTCGCCCACAAAACACGCAGTCACTACACTTTGTAATATATTCTGTGAATCGCTTTGCGACGTCTTAACGACGTGATGAGCCTCTGTATCAAGATTATTATTATTATTATTATGGGGTGGGGGGGGAGAGTGTTCTCAGCAAACTATTGATTTCCATCTCAATCATTCACACCAACCCCGCGAGAGTTACTTAGCTTCGCAATCTGAGCTGTGTGGCAGCAATGAATGTTTACTGTCACAAGTTTTTAAACAGATATATATATATATCTATATATATATAAAGATGACGTACTCTCAAAGTGACGCCCACTTTGTAAACATGGTAAACAAATACGCAATCACTTTCTTGTTAAATAATTAACACACGATCGCCTTCCAGTAAAACTCCAACAACTCGCAAAGGTCAACCTTGGAAGATGTTTCTACTTTTTGTTGGGACATTTGGTGTTTGAATCCGAGGTACGGTTCTGTGACGGGCGGGGTGTGGAATCGTGGCCGACAGTGTTTTACAAAGTGTTTCTTTCCTACAAGCCTCAGTGACGTGTGTCTGCGCGACAGAACTGTGCGCGATCTACACACAGATTGGATTCTAGACTTTAGTAGGAGATCTTTTGAAATTGAATTATATGTGTTTTTGCCGTTGATGTTTAAAGTTTTGCAATCTACATACTTTTCAGCACAACAATTATATCCAATGTTTACTTTGTATTAAAAGAAAAGGAATAAAAATAATTTTAAAATTTCTCCTGATACAAATGACACTGAAATCGATTGAAGCTTCGAATTGTATTGTTTAAACAAAAGGCAGCAAATGGTGAGATGTGTTTGCTTGGTCTACCCTCCAAAGGCCAATTATTGCATCTCTGACACTCAACTGGTTCAGTGAAGACTGAGAATCCAAACCAGGTTTGATGATATTCTGCCAAACAGTGTGCGGAGGACACACCAACACACGTTCACTGCCCCCAAACACAGCAGCCGCAACAACAACAACAACAGCAACAACAACGTCAACAACAGCAACGTCAACAACAGCAACAACAACACATGTTCACTGCCCCCAAACACAGCAGCAGCAACAACAACAACAGCAGCAGCAACAACAACAGCAACAACAACAACAACACACGTTCACTGCCCCCAAACACAGCAGCAGCAACAACAACAACAACAGCAGCAGCAACAACAACAACAGCAACACCAACACACGTTCACTGCCCCCAAACACAGCAGCAGCAACAACAGCAACACCAACAACAACAGCAACAACAACAGCAACAACAACAACAGCAGCAACAACAACAGCAGCAACGACAACAGCAACAACAACAACAGCAGCAGCAGCGACAACAGAAACAATGACAACAACAGCAACAACGACAACAACAGCAACAACAGCAACAACAGTGGCCTTCACAGCTGTTGGGAGATGGTATGAGGTGCCATGTTGCTCTCGGCTTTACCTGTTTCAGGAGCAGCGGAGACAGCCCCCCCACCGGGAGCAAACGGATCGTTGGCTTTCCTCGTTTCAGCCTAAAAAACAAACACACAAAAGGTGAATGTGATGGCTCTGCGGCCGGGATGCGTGAGCCGATACATCGAGACACAAAATGGCAGCCAAGTACAGAGATGACCTCTGAACGGCAGATAGACCGCTAATTAATGGATTTATTTTGGGGCCCGGACAGTAACAGGCAACTCCAGGATCTGGTGACCAAACCGGACTGTTCCCAACACCAGTCCCCGGTGGCTCGAGTACTAACCGACACAACATTGTTGTTGGCTGTGGAATCGCTGAAGGGATCGGAGCCGGAGGACGCAAACGGATCACTTGACGATGACTTGAAGAGGTTTTCAGAAGCGTCCGCAAAAGGGTCTGTTCCTTTGAAGGGATCCCCACCAAAAGGATCTGCAAAGTCACCAGACATCAGACTTACAACAACAGCAACAACAGCAACACGAGAGGGCGAGTGGAAGCACCGGAAAAGTTGGCTCAACAAAACCTCCAACGCAATAATAATAATTCTCCTGGCATTTGATTCAGCGCTTTTCTCGTCTTGCCCAAGGTTTCACCCCCTGCCTGGAATTGAACCCACATCTCTCACTTGTTTGCTAGTGCTGACCACTGAGCTCCACCCAAATCCCAATGGTCAGCAATCAGTGACGTGGGCTGCACGGACAGGTGACCACATCTGGTCAAACTCTGAAGTTGCTGCTGAACACGATGCAAATCTGACCGTTGACTTTCGTAACATTTTTTGCCACTTCCACTCAGCGAGAATCACCGAGAACCACCCGGTGGAGGGAGGGTGACAAGGCTCTCACATTCTGCACGCTTGTGGGCAAAATGGCAATGCCATAGACGACACGGAACAATATTCAGTCTGCGCTGATAATAATAATAATCATCCTTGCATTTGATATAGCGCTTTCCACATTTTATTAACGTCCCAAAGCACTTCACAGAATATACTGTAAAGTGAATTGACTGTATATATTTGTGGGCGAATGATAACGCAATTGTTTCATCCTCAGGGAAACGTCTGTATGTTTATTGCTCACAACAGGATATTGGATGAAAACTACAACCCAAAGTCCGATGTGTTAACCCATTCAGCAGTTAGCGGCCTAGAGAGTCCACTTCTCACATCAAGTCTGTGAACTTCACATACGCTCCTCTGACTGGCAGTTTTCTGAATGGTCTGAGACCCAAATCAGTTTGTTTCACTGGTTATTACTAACAAATCCTTGCATCTGACCCAACAACAACAACATTTATCATTTATCGAGTGGCTTTCACGTCGGGAGCCGGGATTGCAGATATCTTACCTGCAATATCAACCTTTCCAAAAGGATCGTCTTTAAAGGGATCAGCTGGAAAATTAATCAAGGAACCAAAATTAAAAGTCAATTCTCTCACCTATTAGTAAATAATAATAGTAACAATCCTTGCATTTGACAGAGTGTTTTATGATGTCAACGAGATATCATTATTAAAACAATGTTTGTGAACCAAGCAAGTCACTTTGAAGCTCTTACTTGAGTAATTAAAATCTCTCCATATAATGATTAACTCTTCCAGAAAGTTTTATCAAACTTACAACCTCTTGTTAGAAGGTCACTTTATAAATGGTTATTGCTCAGAGAGTTAGATTCCAAGGTTAGTGTTAACCAAATGCTAAAAACGCGGGTGAAACATGCCATCCGTCTGTGGCAGCAATAACCCACAAACAATCACTAACCGAGACATTTACATTTTTTAAGAGGGATTATTACCACCAATCGACTCATAACTGACTGATCTCCTACTTATTGCTAGCTCAACAGATGTGTGGACTAAGCAAGCTTTCCTAAAGTTTGGCACTGCTCTGGAATACTCTTGCTTGTGAGGTGAGTGCGCTAACCACTACACTACAGAACTCCACCAATGCTTTTTAAAAAAATATATAATCAAAAGGTGGATTAAAAGCTTAACCTGAAAGGTGGGGGGGGAATAAAACAAGATGGCAACTTTTACTGACTTCCAGTGAATGGATCCGTCTGAAAGAAGTCCAGGTTTGGGTCAGGGATAGCAGCCGTACATTCAGCCACGTTCATATCAAAAGGAACTTTCTGTAAGAGTCAACAAATATCGACATGGACACACATTTTGATGGGTTAATAAACAAAACCAATGGTATTTTCAATCGTTCTGAATATTCAAAAGTGTTTCAAAGGCACATTCCAAAGAATATTAAGAAACTTGGCATTTCTGGACTGTTGTCTGAGATATAACGTCACAGAAACTCAAACTCCACAACTATAATATGTTACATGTAAACCACGATCACGATACATTAACAACTATACGAATTAAACCATAGACAAGCCAACAATGCCAAGTTATATATATTATTCAACAAGTCCAGTGTCCTGTCCCGTCCTGAACTACAAACCGACAATGTCAATCTGTTCCTCTGGGTAAAGACAAACTGGCTGGCGTCTGTCTTGAAATTTCCCTTTGTTCCTCTCAACCCACATCCTCTCACTCTATGGTCTAGTGCAGGCTTCTCTCACTCTCTCTCTGCTGGGCTGGTGTGGCCTGCTCTGACTCTGGCTCTAACTCTCGCTCTGACTCTAACTCTAACTCTGGCTCTGGCTCTAACTCTAACTCTAACTCTCGCTCTGACTCTGACTCTCGCTCTGGCTCTGCATCTGACTCTCGCTCTGACTCTGGCTCTCGCTGTGGCTCTGGCTCTGACTCTGCATTGTGCTGAGGCCCTCTCCAGCTTCTCTATGGTTTTCTGTACAATATTGGGTTTGACATTTCACAACCCCCTCTCTTGCATTAACATTCCATTGGAAGTAAGAGAGGTGGCAGAGAGAGAGAGATGGGGTGGAGTGGGGAAAACGGGGGCAAGGCACGAGATAATGTAATAATAATAATCCTTGCATTTGATATAGCGCCTTATCACATCTTCCAGACGCCTCAAAGCGCTTCACAGACTATACTGTAAAGTGAAGTGACTGTATATTTGTGGGCGAAACGCGGCAGCCAATTGCGCACAGCAGCGTCCCCCACAAACAGTCGTGGGTTGAAATGACCAATTTATTCATGTTTTTTTTGAGGGATTATTCATTATTAGGTGTGTGTGTGTGTCTGTGTGTGTGGAGAAAGAAACTTGTCCAAGGTTTCGCCCTGACCTGCCTGGAATTGAACCCAGGTCTCTCGCTTGTAAGGCGAGCGCTCTAACCACTGAGCTACAGGACTCCACATTACTCTAGAGAAGCTTTAGCAAAGGGCCACAGCAGCCGACAGATAAGATAGGGGGCGAAAGCCAATCAACCAGTGAACGTACCTCAGGCAACGCACCTCCAGCCTCTTCAGCCTCGTCTCTCTGCCCGACCTCCACGACCTCCTCTCTCTGCCCGACCTCCACGGCCTCCTCTCTCTGCCCGACCCCCACAACCTCCTCTCTCTGCCTGACCCCCACGACCTGCTCTAACATCTCTGCAGTGTTTGGGACGGGATCATCGAGGCAGTTCTCCACCTGGAAACAAAGGCATTCAAGTCAAATGTGGTCGGACGCCCAACAGAGTTCTCTCCCTGGGCCAGTGTTTCCAAGAGACGTCAAGTCAAACTTTGTGGGAGTTTAACTTCTTCCATGGCCAAAAAATCTCACTTCTGGATCCCAGCTTCAGCCATTCATTTAGAACAAGAGAAGCTGGGACAATAACATGCTGGGATGACACCTCACTGGGATTTTACTATGAAGGAGAGTGAGAGAGAATCTTATAAAATGCCAAGGATCAAATACTACGAATATCAGATTCGAGTTCCAAATTTTCCGAATTTAAACAATTTTTTGGTTTTATATTTTGTAAAAAAAATGTTTTAACCAATATTTAATTGTCTTTACTTCCTGAGACAAACAGTGAATAACACGCAGTGTAACAGAACAGCGGGCCAACTCCCACAAACTGCTCCTCACTTTGCTTTCTCAGAACAATTCATAGATTCATAGATTCATAGAATTTTACGGCACAAAAGGAGGCCATTCGGCCCATCTAGTCTGTGCCGGCTCTTTGAAAAGAGCGATTCAATCCCACTGCCCTGCCCGCTCCCCATAGCCTAATAGACCTGTTCTCCCTAAATAAAGATCTAATTCCCTTTTAAAAGTTGTTATCGAATCAGCCTCCACCACCTTTTCAGGCAATGCATTCCAGATTCGAACAACTCGCTGAGTGAAAAAATTTCTCCTCAGCTCCCCTCTACTTCGCCTTGAAACTATTTTAAATCTGTGACCACGAGTCACAGATTCGCCCACGAGTGGAAATAGTTTTTCTCTATTTGAAGAATTGAAGAACAAAGACATTGATATTGCCTGCGGAGAAGTTTGCCATCGTTTAAAATTGTAAATAAAGGGAGAAAAGAGGCAGAGACTGTGTCCTCACCGTTACTGAGATCAACACAACTTCACTGTTCCCAATACTCACACACAGCCTCTCCTTGTAACCCTCCAGCCCATTGGGAATGCCATCAACAGCCTTGGTATTGTATCACCCGGGAATTCAAGGTGGAAAGAACCTCGAACATCTCGTTAGGATTCAAGCCAACAACTCCCATCTTAGTGTCGATGTAACTCCAACCTCAATAAGGGACCGCGAGGATTAACACTCGAGAGTAAATAAGAGTTCCCCCCCCGCCAACAAAAAAAGTCTAAACTATTCATTTGCGATCGCAAAGTCTCACCACGACTTCATTCACCGTCTCTTCCTTCTCCGATAGGCTTTCTCGGTCTGCGCTGTCCTCCGGGATAGTGTCACTGTTGCTGACCTCAAAGCTCTCAGTCTTGCCATTGATGAGATGATTTTGCCAAACCTCCGTGTTTTGTTGCTCGCTCTCCTGCAGCTCTGAAAGCTTAGTTTTCACCTTGGGATACAATGGGCGAGCGGTTTACACGAGTTTCAAGAGCTGCAGCTGCCAAACATTCTGACTATATGCATCAATTTGATTTGTGTCCTCTCCCACACTGAGCTCCACGACCACATCACTCCCACTCTCCCCCAGCTCCACTGGCTCCCCGTCCCCCAGAGGAACCAATTCAAGATCCTCGTCCTCACTTTCAAGGCCATTCATGGCCTTGTCCCCTCCTATCTCTCTGACCTGCTGTCCCCCTCCATTCAGCGGACTCTGGCCTGCTCCATCTCCCCTGGCCGACCCACCCTACCATTGGTGGATGGACTTCCAGCCTCTCTGCCCCCACACCCCGGAACTCCATCCCAGTCCCTTCGCCTCGCTCCTTCCCTCGCCTCCTTCAAGGCCGGTCTCAAGACCCTCTTCGACTGTGGCTTCTGCTGCCCTCCCACCTCTCTCCCACCCCCTCCCCCCCCCACTCTGCTCCTCTCCCCTGCTCGGGTCCTGACCCCCTGACTGGCCAGCGCCTTGGGCCTTCGTGCTGTATAAATGTGATTTTGTTGATGTTCAGCGTTTGGACACGTGTACAATAGCCTGGTAGATCGTCCCTGTTTTAAATTAAATCTTTGCTGTTTCACTATTGCAGACACTGTTCACAAGCGAAGTACAGAATTCAGGATATTGCATCATTCCGGATTTACAAAATCCAAGCTCTGTGTTTGAAGCCAAATCACCTGAACCGTGACCGCTGCAGAATACAGAACGTCGCTCAAGGTCCTAACATGTGTTGTTTACCAAATATTACGATACGGCGCCTCATCACGTCGTCGAGGCGTCGGGAAGCGCTTGCCAGACTATAGTGTACAGTGGGGAGTCTGTGTGTTGTGGGGAGAGTGTGTGTTGTGGCCACGCTCTGACCTGGCCAATCTCTTGCTGGGATGTCCGCAGGGATTCCTGCATTGGCTCGAGCTGTGCTCGAGTGGCCTCCGCTCTCCCCTCCAGCTCCCAGGTCTCCTGGTGCAGGCGGCTTAGCTCCTCGTGTGCTCTGCTCAGCTCCTCCTCGTAGCTGCAGATCTGTGTGGCTTGGCTGGCTATCTCTGCCTTTAGTGACGAGATCTGCAAAGCAAAACCCCGCCCACACCATCTCACCACCTTCCTCAAGGCACAACACGGCAGCAACCGGAGTTAACAAAGATTGTGGGTTTCAGAAATAAAATAAAATAGTTCAGCAAAAAGCTGGAGTTTAATGTAATTAACAGGAGTAAGGAGAAGCCAGTAAACACGTCCCAGCCTCCCAGCGGCTAATCACTGAGCGGCGGTGACGAGGAATGGGAGACCGGGCTGAGAAAAGCCACAACACAACCTCGGCTTTGGCACGGCTTTGGCATTTTCACACAACGTCATTCATCTGTTTCTGTACAAAACGGGAATCAGAACTGACCCCGTGTGAGAGCGAGCGAGTGTGAGAGAGCGCTGTGAGAGAGAGACAGAGAGAGTCTCTGGCCAGAGGGACGTACAGCTAGTTCATCCCCTAGGTTGGAAATTGGACAATAATCGCTAGTGCCGTTAGCGACAACAACAACTTGCATTTCTCTCGCGCCCTCCGCACTGGGGCAGGGTCTCTAGCCATTGACAACCCAACCCCAGGGCCTGAGATTCTCTGTGACCATCCAGGACAAGGAGGAGTGGGTGTATCTGGTGACTCTGACCGTGGCCTGGGACCCACCAGCTGGCTCTCCTCGGCACACTGCTGCCTGATGTGGTTGAGCTGTTCCTCCAGTTGGTTTTTCTGCTGATCCAACCCGCTGAGCACCTCCTCCACCTCCTGCCTCTGTTCCTGCAGCTTCTGCAGCATCGTGCTCTCCTTGTCCACCTCATCCTCCAGCTCCTGGAACAGAGACGACCGCGCCGGTCAGCGAGAGAGACCGCGACACTCGGGGACAGTTATCGGCAGCAGAAACACAAACCCTGGGCCTCTTGAAAACATAGTACGACAACAACAACAACAACATAGAGATGGGGCGGTTATTTGAGATCAGGGAAGGTTGTTTAAGACCAGGAGTGATGACAGCTAGGGTGGAAATGGTGCCAGTGGATCCCAAGTGGACGGTTGAGAGGTTTTATGACGTTTGTGAGGAGAAGGTCAAAGAGGTGGAGCTGGGAGGTGAGGAAGGCTAACCAACACTACCTTGTGTGTTGTGCTCCTGTCAAACGCTCTGGGGCGCTACCCTGCGTGAGGAGTGAGGAGCGCTGTATAAAGGCAAGTTGTTGTCATCGTAGGAAATAAGCTGGATAAATCCTGGGTCGCAGCGTGGCCTGGCCTCACCCCCCAGCTCCCACACAGAGCAGTAACTATTAGAAACTAAATACAGTTTGTTTTTAGCCAATACCCCGCCCTGACAGGACATAAATACTTTACTGCAGAAAATGTGTTTTTCCCTTTCAGCAACCAACAAACAAAAGCAATTAAAACAGCAGACTTGTTAAGGTGCTTCCAATAAATAGCCAGTTACAGCTCAACACGGCTTGGGACATTATTTAGATGGTTTCAAATCACTTTGTCAGGACACACGCTTTAAATAGACACAAAACATGCTCAAAGCATTGAGCGGTCTACCCCTCGCTGACATAAACACGCCAAAGTTATTACTTTAGCTAAATTTCCATGGTTCCTCTCCTGTTCAGGTGTTGTTCTCACACAAATTTTGTATCTCGGATACTTGCTCCCCTAACGACTCGAATCACATTCTCCCACTCTTTGTCATTTTACCAAATAATAATCCGATTCCCTTTTTAATGCAGTTGGGAACTCAGCTTTTAATAGTCGCCTGAGGTAATAAAACATTTCAGAACCTATCAAGCTTCCGTGGACATTTCTCCTAACACCCTCACTCGCCCCTTTCATCTTGTGTTCAGGATGATCTGTTCACCAATACACCCCAACTCTTCAAAAAATGGGCAGTTTATTAATAATACATTTGATATACAGAGTAAAGCCTTTCACATCGGGAGGACATCTCAAATAGCCTTACCAGGTATACTGTAACGTGTACAGTAGTGACTGTGTGTTTTGGAGATGACGAGAGAGCCATTGGCTCGCGTGTCCACGTGCAGAAAGTGCTTGAACTCAATCAGGTGTTTGAGAGGAACCAGAGCCCCCACACTGTGAAACTGTGAGACTCTCTCCCGTGTGGAGGGCGCTGTACAGGTGCAAGTTGTTGTTGTTTAGTTAGTTCCCAGACCCAGCTTGTACCACAACAACAACAACAACAACATTACATGTATAGAGCTTGTAGATACTGTACAGTTACTGAGAAATATTTCCCCAAGTCCCAATTCTCTCATCCTTTTTCATCCAGAAATGGACATGGGTGTGAGAAAGGGATATTGATTTCATTGAGGAAAAAGAACCTAAAAGATTTCCTCAAACTTAATCAGAAAAATATAAGCAGAAACTGAAATTGGTTTCGAAAAATGTCGA
>JAYJKW010000138.1:0-120928 GCA_035084275.1 Hydrolagus colliei | reverse complement strand
TCCCAGTCTCTTTGTGTCTCCACCCCCTCCCGCCTGTGTGAGTGTGAGATGCCCCCCCCCCCCCCCCCCAGTCTCCCTGTGTCTCTCTGTGTGTGTGTCCGTCCCCGGTACCTGAGTGGGTGTGAGCCCCCCCCCCCCCCCAGTCTCTGTGTCTCTCTGTCCCCCCCCCCCCCCCGGTACCTGTGTGGGGGTGAGCCCCCCCCCCCCAGTCTCTGTGTGTGTCTGTGTGTCCCCCCCCCCAGGTACCTGTGTGGGGGTGAGCCCCGCCATTGCTGCTGCTCCTCTAGCCCATCATCATGGGGGGGGGGGGGGGAGACAGACAGGGAGAGAGAGAGGGACACAGAGCGGGAGACAGGGAGGGGGGACAGAGGGAGGGACACTGTGTGTGCGGGGGGGGGGGGGGACAGAGGGAGGGACACTGTGTGTGTGGAGGGGGGGGGGACAGAGGGAGGGACACTGTGTGTGGAGGGGGGGGGGGACAGAGGGAGGGACACTGTGTGTGGGGGGGGGGGGAGTGTGTGAGAGAGAGACAGACACACAGACAGGGAGGGGGAGGGGGGACAGAGGGAGGGACAGGGAGGGAGGGAGGGGGGAGGGACTAAACCCCGGCCTGGATTCCCCGCCGGGAGGATCGGGATCATTAACTACTGGTCCCCTGGCTGGGGGGGTCAGGGGTCACCACAGGCTGTGGGAGGTGGGGGGTCAGGGGTCCACCACAGGTTGGGGGAGGCGGGGTCAGGGGTCACCACAGGTTGGGGGGGGTCAGGGACAATGTCCTGAGGGCCAAGCCGGGCCCCCAAACAATTTTATATATTAGTATTTTATTATAATAAAAACATTATTTACGTGTAGAATTGATTGATCGGTTTGTGTTGGCACAGAGCTGCCAATGGCTGTCCACTGAGTCTGTCACTAACTCCCCGACCGGGCGGGCAGGCGGCAAAGAAAGAAAGAAAGAAACAAAGCCCTTTGGATTTCAGTCATTTGCAAATAGTGAACAAACGTGTTTGCGAGGTGTGGCAGCTGAGCCAGACACTCACAGGAACAAGCTCCTCGCTCACTCGGGGGGGGGGGGGGGGGGGGCGGCGCTGGAAGCAGAAAGTGTCACTTGTTTCTCACAAACAAATTAAACACAGATTTCTCCTGGAAATTACTGTAATTTTTCTGGGGTTTCAAGAGTCTTGTTTGGGCCACGACGTGTGCGGGATAGTTGGGAGGATCCACACCAACTCGACGGGACTTTGGTTTCCCTTCCGTATCGCAAATTCTTATGTTCTTACGGGTTTGTCAATTCGCGTTATTCTCACCCGATGATGTAGGTGAGGGTAGAATTCCACCAACGTGTCAAGATTGTCAGAGCAGAGCATCCAAACCCAAACTGTCAGAATAAAAATGCAGAATCATGGAGTAGGTAAGTTACTGAAACAAGGTTTGTGTTATTTGGGACAATGGGGTCATTTACCACAGTGATATATTATGTGTTTATGCTGGAATTTACGCAAAAAATGTTAATCTGGAAACGTCCAACATAATTCCTTTTGTGCTGCGCGTTGTGAAGCATTCTGATGTTTGACAGATCACTTCTTTTCATACCAGTCAGAGAAAATTAATTTTCCATTTCAATACACACCTTGTACAACTTGGAAAATGTGCTTTTTTGGAACATTATTTTTTTGTAAAAAGAATACAAATCTAAAATGTATTGCAGACGCTACTGCTTGCTGGTTCTACAAGATACAGTTGCAATTATAAAATTCTAACTTTTTCCCCCCCAAAGGAATAACTTTTTACACATTCTCAAAACATAGAAAACTGAACAAGTGCATAGAGCCGACGAGAGACAAAGGGTGATTTCTTTGAATAAATTTATTTAAAACAAAATATTTATAAGCTTCCTCGTTGGACCTTCTAAACAAATGTTCCTTACAGCCGTGGTAATGATGCTGAAACATGGCAATCCATTACTCAAACCGATGTGTGGGGATTGTCGCCACAAAATGTAGTCACTAGATATTGCAGTAAAACCTTGTGAAGCACTTGGGAGACTTCCTCCCTCTGTGAAAGGCATTACATCAAATGCCAGGATTATTATATTGGACCTTTGTCATTGTATGTATCAGCTCTGATGTAAATTGTTTTACATTGTACCTTGAGACAAGTGACAAGACACAAAACCTTCTGGCCCCCAATGAAAATCATATTGTAAATCTGAATATAAATTGGCCCGGTGAATAGTTTATATGAATTGCTACAATTTGGGAAAAATTTAACTGGAGAAGTTTTAGTTTTCTGGGTCTTCAGCCAACTTAAGGGATAGCAGCTTTTTATTGCATACCTGTGTAAAAATGCCGAAGGTAATGAAATGATTTAGTATCAAAATACACCATACAGCACACACATATGTAGAAAGATTATACTGTCGCTTATCTTCAATAAAACTGTCTCCCCTCCCACATCTACCAAACTAAGATTGCTACAACAACCATAAATTGCAAATAAACAAAAAAAAGTTTAAGAATGAACCCACTTTAACATATTAAAGCAATCAATTGATCCAGCACTTCAACATGAAGTACCCTTTGCATTCCATTCTCCCAACATAATCCCTTAAATTAAATTAAATCGACTGGGATGTTGTTACAGAATTCCTAGCGTAAAGAAAAATATACAAAAAAAGAGAAAAAATATTTCCTAGTGTTTGGGCATTAATATCTTAACAATGTTAGTGCACATTGTCTGTGTTAGTATTATTTTTCCATAAATATGTGAACACATTCAGAAGAGCGATCTAGTTTGCCTGAAAATAAACACACATTGGTCCTATAATTGTCAATCGAGGGCTGCTATTTCCTAATAATAATAATAATAATCCAGGCATTTGATACAGTGCTTTGTCAAGTCTTCGAGACACCTCAAAGCATTTCACAGAATAATACTGTAAAGTGAAGTGACTGTCTATTTTGCTGGCCAAACTTGTACCTAGATTCCAAAATCAGTACATGGCATTCATTAAATGCACTTGGAAACGTGAGCGTCAGATCCCAAAAGGATTGCGGAATCATTGGCTTTAATGCTTTTGATTGATGTGACAAATCAAGTGTTTTTGTGAAGCACTCGCTCACATTCGTTTCCCACTTGTGTTTATTCTAACGAACCTCAAACCGCCATTAACAGTACAGCTATCTCCTCACTCTTCCCGCTTTAAGCATAAAGGATACAATAGGATTTTTAACATCCTCAACTCCCAGCAATTACTACACTCGAGTAGCACCTTTCACATAATTCCTCTAATGGCTTCCCTGGAGCAAAGCCTGGGCTCTGTTCAGTCAGATTCCAATCCTGTGGTGTTATTAGGCCAGGAGTCACGCAGCATTCAATCTTCACAACAACCTGATGCAGTAACTTGCCCAATCTAAAGAAAACTATCGAGGCAATTTGTTCAAAGAAAACTTAAGAAGCTCCTTCCCTAACTTGTATTGATGGCTCATTGGAAGAACATTGTAACGTGTGAATTGCTAACGCAATTAACACACGTGTCTGCATGCAGATATCATGTGATTTTTAAATATTTTATTTTAGAATTTCAGTTTTCCTTTTGAGATGTGAATACCTCACAATGGTGGGAATGCTCCTAATCCAAGGGAGGCCAGCGCTTGACAAAGTAACTGTGTGTAACAATGTACCTTGTACACCCCTAGAATAACATAAACACACAAGTTAAAGAAAGTTCACTCCCTTTTTGGTTCAGAGAATGAATAATGTTTGGTGGTGGAGAACAAGACAAGATTAATGGAATGGATAAGATTCAAGATTGTCCCTACTTTCTTCCTGAAGAGGCTTGGGAGTGGGATCTGTATCACTAACCATAAAACATGGTGGATCTTATATCCTCAGTTGTTGTTGCAGCTGCTGCTAGATGTTCTCCTGGGATTTAGGTTTCCTTCCCAGGAAATTGAGGATGTAACATTGAGGTTGACGTTTAAATAAAATGTACATTTGTCAAAATAACCAAATAATGCATTGTAGATGAATGGGGCCCTACAGCTCACTAGTACAGGTTTATTTCAGTCTGAATTGAAATAGTCAATACAGTAAAACCCTGATTTCTAAAGGACAACGTAGAGCTGTGCTTCCTGTAAAGGAAATGGCAACTTTCCTATCAAGTTTAATTATAAAAGGTGTAATATAAGTGGCACCCACAAGGTCTCAGTCATAATGTTTGTTCGAAAATCTACACACTGACCACAAGTTCAAACCACATTACTACACCCTTGAACCCAAACTCTGGTTTATACTGTACATAGACAAAAATTCCAGTTGGTTTAAGATTGCATTTGCTGCAAAAGGTTAAATCACACCAGCCCCACAAATATTATAGTACAAAAATATATTTAAAAAAACTCAAACTACCTCCGTCTGTGACAATTTGTTTATGAAGGTACAGCGGTGCAATCCTTCACATTGGAAAAACCTTTTGGAACAAGATGAACATTCTAAATGTAGACAAACTCTACCTAAACATTCACACAACATGATTTACAAGGATTACAATTCATCTCTAGCTTTTGACTTGTGTGTCACTCTCCTCAACAACTTGTTCTTCCTCTTTTCTGCTTCTTCATCTTCCTCCTCTTCTTCTTCCTCATCTTCACTTTTAGTTTTCTCTTCCTCTTCGTCTTCTTTCCGTTTATCTTCCTCGTCTTGCTTTTCTTTCATTTTCTTCTCTGAGTCCTTTTTTCACATAATAAACATTATTTTAGCCATTACAATATTTCGAATGATCATTTTGCACCACAATCATGCAGAGTGAAGGGACGAGGGACGCGCAAAATACTTAACCAGCTGAGCAAAGTCACGGGGGGTGGGTGTGAGCAAACTGGCAGTAGGCACTAGGGCAAGAACCGATTTGTAAGCGAGTGAGGATTTTAAAAAAATCTGATCCATTCTGCAGCTAAGGTTTAGATCAAGGAGGCAGAGAGAGACCTGGGACAAACTGAACCATTCAAGGACAGAGCCGTGAAGGTTGAGGTGAGAGGAGGGGTGATGGATGAGGATGGAGTGGTCGACAGTATCAAAGGCAGCAGAGAGGTCAAGGAGGACGTGGAGGCAGAGGGAGCCTTGTTCGCAGATGTACAGAATGTCATTTGTCACTTTGACCAAAGCTGCTTCTGTGCTGTGAAGTTGGGTGACTTTAGAAAGGGCTGATTCATCTGATTGATGAAGGTTTTGAGGGATGATGTAGAAATGGGGCAAAGAAATTTAGGGAGGGAGCAGTGGGTGGGGCAGTAAGAAGAGGAAATAGGGAGTTCTAGAAGAAATGGAGTGGGGAGGGGGAGAGAAAGCAACCACAAACTGGTGATGTCTAGTGGAAACAGAAACTGGGATTGTATTTAGCCTCTGGGACAGTGTTGGAATAAATGGTTAAGGCTTTTGGGAGAGAGAGGTCCCAATAAACAAATCACACAGACTGAAACAACAAACTTGAAATACAATGGAAGCATCTACCTTGGTTACGCCCCATGTTTGATCGCCAAACTCTTCCGCATATTTCTCATCATTTGTGATAAGAAAGTTATCAAAGACTGTGCCAGATTTCACCTAAAAGCAGAAAATCACCAAAGTAAAATTGATGGTCAATTCATATATAAAAAAATATTCATTCCGATTGTCAGCCACAAGCCCTTTCACGCGGATAGCGTCCCGGAGTAATTATGAACTCCCACATACCTGCCAAAGATCAAGCCCAAGAACGCCAATATTTTCATACATATATAACTTGGGTGCTGGTGTATATTCAGGATTATCAATTTCTGGATGGACCCATTTCCCTTTGTACATCGGGTTGTCAATTTGACGAGGTTTCCATTCACCCTAAAAATTAAAAAAGGGTTTGAAAAAAGGTACGACCTGAAAACAACTGCGAGCACCAGCCTCTACACTGCCCTCCTCGTCATTGTGTGGTTTTGATTAGCCTCAGTCAAGCTGCTCATTGATATTGATGTCCAGGATCTTCATCGTCAATGGTTACACAGTTGAGGATGAGGTTTCGGCGCCTTGAGACACCCTCCCAACATGAAAGGCAATATACAAATGTAATGTTGTCGTTGTTTGATGATAGGGGGTTACATTCAGTGTTGTTGACTATCACCTGGCAGTTAATGTGGTGTGAGTATTATCTACCATGTTAGCCAGGGCTTGCTGCAGGCCACAAAGGGCATGGGATTCAACACTGAAATCATTAGCACTACCACCAACACCAAAATTACATTTATAGAGCGCCTTTCACGTCGGGAGGACGTCCCAAGGCATTAAACAGGTCAGGTCGGGACTCGAGCAAGGGGTAGGGTAGGGGGGCAGGGGCAAGAAGAGAGTTAGGAGGGAGGGAAGCAGAAGGCACGATCGAAGAGGGTCTTGAGACCGGCCTTGAAGGAGGAGAGGGAAGGAGCGAGGCGTAGGTTCCGTGGGATGGAGTTCCAGAGTGTGGGGGCAAAGAGACTGATAACCCATTTGCTGATAGGGCGGGTTGAGCGGTGGACATGGAGCAGACCAGAGCCCGCTGAACCATGGGGGGGGTGGGGGGCGGGCAGGTTCAGAGGGGGCAACAGGTCAGAGCGATAGGAGGGGGCAAGGCTGTGAATGGCCTTGAAAGGGTGAGGCAAGGGTGGGAGTGATGTGATCACGGAAATCCCTCAAATACAGCGTTGTGTAAAGTGGAAGCATCTTGGGATTGAAACATAACTTAAATTGCATATAAACAAAACTACAAGGTAATGGGTTCTAAAAGCACATATTATTTCTTGCATAATGCTGCTAGCTTTCGACTAACTTGTTGAATTAGCCAACCCAATTTAATAAAATAATAGAATTTAGACAATGTCATGTGGTAGATGTACTATATATAAAGTTGATAGAAATAGATTATAATTAGAAAATATCATTTGGTTGTTTTTTCAGCATGTTCTGCGATCCAACATTAATACAAGTGATAAAACTTTTGATGACTTTTCAGGTCATCAGGTCACCACATCCTGTAGTCGAGGAAGCAATGACTAAGTCACAATCTTGATCATCAGTGGTTTACACTGTTGAGGTTTTAATTGTTTCTTTTAAAAAAAACTATTTCTGACAAATCAGAGTAAAGGAGGATTTCCACCCACCAGAATTTCAGAACAAATCATCTTATAATATAGCATTCTCACCTGGTATTCTGGATTCTGAATCATTGGAGGCTCCCATTCACCATCCATCTCATCATCCCAGTCATCTGGCTTCTTGGCATCGGGATCAGCAATATGTTCTGGCTTTTCCCAGTCCTTCATTTGGGTGAAAGAGAGAGAGAGAGAGAGAGAGAGAGAGAGAGAGAGAGAGAGAGAGAGAGAGAGGAAAAAAAAGTAGGTTTCTTCTACACATACAACTCAGCCAAAATATTGCAAAGTTACCCCCAAAGGGAAGCCCAGGTACAAATCATTGCTCATGTTAGCAGTGAGTGTTGGACACCAATTTTATATTTATTTGCATCTGAAGAAAAACATTAAAACTGGGTTTGACAGCGGTTTGCTCACATGTAAAAATGTAAATCTGCCATCTCTAGGTTTGTTGATAAGGTTCAGTTTGGGAATGGAACACTTTCAGTGTTAGCATCAGTATTCGTTCAATTATTTTTCAAATCCTTAAATAGAATACTGCATTACCATTCACCCAAATATAAATGGCATCAGAAAACGAACCAATGAGTAGAATTCGGAATGATTTCACGGTTGCAAATACATTGTGATCACTTACCTCTGTTTTCACATCATCAGGGTCGTCAATCTTCTCCCGATCATCCCAATCTTCAGGTTTCTTAGCGTTCGGATCCTTTATTTGTTTTGGGGGCAGCATGTCCCAGTCATTCTCTATGTTACCGGATTCAATTTTCTTGTTGTCAATTTTGACCTCATATGTGTTATCTGGCCGGACTATTAAGGTATAGAGATGTGTGTACTCATCATCCTACAAAAAAAAAAGTGCGTTTAAAATTTTTTAAAAAAAATCTTTCTCTAATGTTCTCCCTCAAAATGCCAACCGGCTACCCTGGTATTGAAGCACACACATATGTATATATATGTGTGATATATATATATGTGAAGCAGATATATATACTGTATGTGGTATATTTTGTAAGTTGTACATGTGCTGTATGTTGTATATGTACTGTCTGTTGTATATTTTGTCATCTGTGGTTCAAATTAAGTATCATTACCAAGCTAGGATTAAAACAATTGTGATATCTTAAAAAGAAGCCACATTATCAAGGCTGTTTTGGAAGCACAATGTAAAACTGGAAAAGAAAGCTTAAACATTAATATTCATTAAAACATTGATTGAATTAGGATTTAAAAAAATCCTGCGTTGCTTCCACTACAGGTGACTGTGTGTATTATACACTTCAGTTCACAATTCTTCGGATAGGCAATCTGACTTCAGGTCTCTGCCACTGATATTGTCTGCACCATGAGGCAGCTCAGCAGTCATGGGGAACTTTCATTTCTGTGCTGAAAGTCTCTCCAGGAATCATCCAATTCCTGTACCAATCAGCCATCCTGTGAGATTACCTAAAAATAATAGGCAATCAACAGTAAAAAAAAATGAATTCATATAAACCAAAAATGTTACTTGAATCATGCTCAATAGATATGCAATATCTGTGTACTATAGGTACACATGTTTATTGTACGGGGAGGTTGATTTTTCAAACTTAAAATGTTAAAGCTTATGGAAAGTTACCTTGCATCTAACATCTTTATTAATTAAGTAATTCTTTCCTTTGTAATTGAAGATCACATGAACCTTCTTGGTTCCTGGTCCACAAATATCTGGGCCTAAGGAACATAACAACATAAAAAATTGACATTAGTTTCATTTCTTAAATATGCAGAATAAAAGTAGTTGTTCGATCTCTCTTTAAATGGGTATTCAAATGTTACCAGAACTTTTCTTGGGAGAAAATACTGTCATTTTCATTATGAAATAATCATTTTTAGAACATTTTTGGCACTGCTCCTCAGGGTTGCGCTCTGGGACACTACCCTGCCTGAAGGGCGCTCTGTAAATTCAAGTTGTTGTTGTAGCCCCATCAAACACAGCTCATAGTACTGGTATAGGGAGGCAAATGCTTGTTTGAAGTTTGGGTTTCAGGCAGCTTTACTCTGAACTCAACTGAGAATGACATTTGCTATTGAAATGTGGAATTTCTACCTTCATCTTAATATGTCCCTTAAAACATCGATGAAAACAATATAGTTGTCAATTTTCGTGTCAAGCGATTACTTACCAAACATAATATAGTAAGGAGAATCGCCATACATATCCTTTTGATTCAGATCAACAGGAAAGAGTTTAATATAACCTCCACCACAGTCAATGTTTTGTTCGTGCTTTACAGTGAACTGGATGACAAGTGTTTGACCTTCATTGCTGAATGGTTCAAATTTGACAGATCTCGCATAGAACTTTGCATCCTGACTGGTCTGAAGTCCTGTGGGAGGAAACAAAGCAAGTTTATGAGATGCTTTTTTTGATCAGACCTAAAACCCAGAGTTTAATACAATACTTCAGAAATCAGATGGCTACATAACAAATCCCATAGCATAACACATGGGGACGAATCTCGCATTTGGGGTGGGATGAAATGAAATCCTTTTCTGACAACCGGAAGTTGCAAACAGTGAGAGAAGACTCCCACAGGCAGACAAGAAATATCAATCTTTGCAAACGAAAGATGAATTTCCAAGATACTAACAGTTAAATTAAGAAATTAACTTCTGCCCTCAAGTGCCAAGGGAAAGTTCATTAAGTTTATTTACTGTTTCCTTCATATTATTTACTGTTTTGTTCATGTTATTTACTGTTTACTTCATGTTATTTACTGTTTGAAACAATTCAGACAAACAAATTCAATATTCATGAGTGTAACATTTTCAATGATTGCAGATTTGTTTAAGTTCAAATGATCACACACACCTCCAGTTTCATTCATCAGCCACGCTTCCATTGTTCACTACACACCCATTTGCTATTTCAACACTATATTAAAAGAACCAAATTTTAATGCTCAATTGCACAGCTATGTAGAGGTCAGTGGCTTGAAATTAAGTGTTGACTCAATCCAAACATTACTGTCAATTTAAGTAGACATCACCTCAAACTGACTTGTACATTTAGCAATAAGTCACTAAATGGGGAAGTATAAATGGGAGCTGAGCTGGCTGTTTGGCGATACGTTCACTATACCAGCTAGAGGTGGTTTCAGGCATTAATGGGGCTCAATACTGTGCAATATGGATTTTGCTATTAGCAAATTAGAAAACTGAAATTTCATCCCTTCCTCCAAAAACTGGTCATTACAATAACCATACTCCATCCACATGTCATATTGATGAGCTATATACTGTACTATCAATGGCATATTGCTTTCCCAAAAGATAGATGGAAACATTTGTGCAGTGATTTAATTAGCGATATATATTTGTATATATTGTTACTCTCATTCATTTCTACAGGGAATTCTTGATACATGTCACAGCAACAATACAATAACATTCATCACATCTAATCAATAAAGACAAATACTCTACATAGACTCTGAATTTACAGCATCACCATAATCATTAGAAATACATTGAAATTCACCAATTGGAAGACGCATTTGCTCCTTAGAAATAATAATGATTCCTAAACTGATTTACCAATTTTTCTGGACCGCAACTTTTAATGGTGCAACAAAATTGTGTGTTCATAGGTGATTCTGAACATTTTCAAATTAAATACTGTACAAGTTGTGCAAATGAGGAACGGGAATAATGTTGGAATTATATCGGTGAAAACCACATAGTTTACCAGTACAAAGCAACTGGCTTGGTTCAGAAATAGAGTATGTAATCGTGAACAAATCTCACAATGACATGTCTACCACGATCACCCTCTGGATAGCCTGCCTGAGGTGCTGGTTCAATGCACATCATAAATAGCTGATTCATCTCCATTCTCCCTTTACCATGTGTCTCATTGTGAAGGCATCTCAGCCCCATTATTGTCCTTCCTTGTCCTCCTGATGTGAAGGGCTCTATACAATTTAAGTTGTTGAAATTTGTTGTTGTTGTTGTCCTTGCTCATAAATTGGTCAACACATACAAGATGGACAAACTACAATCTTTTTTTCCCCCCAAATGATAGTTGGTACCAGGGGAAAAGGTGAGCAACAAAACTGCACATGTGGAATTGAGAATTCTACCATCCTCCAGCCATTCAACGGTAACTCAATGGTTGGGTGGTGTGGTGTTGTCAGTGATCGCTCAATATTCTGCTTGCCAACCTGAGAAGCCTCTTAATTCCAGATATAAAAGTGTTTGAAGCGCTCTGAGACGCCGTACGGTGTGGAGGGCACTATTTAAATCCAAGTTGTTGTTGTTGTGTGCTCGTGAGTTGACATTTCAGGTAATCCCTCCAGCAACCGTTTGTGACACTGAGAAACCATTCAATTAATAAGGAATATAATAAACACTATGCAAAAAGGTCCTACATGTTTTAGTTTGGATTACCTTTGTCCTTCTCAGGGTCACCGTAAAATTTTCCAGTGCTGAGTACAAATTTACCATAGTCAGAGTTATGTTTTGATTCCGTCCATCTGCTTTCCCAAGCATCTGAAATGCAAATTGAAAAACAATGTACACTACAAACAGAAAGATGCTGGTTTAATGTCCACTGAGCTTGTTTTTGAACTCGAAAAAGCTGGATACTTCAGTATATTACGTTCTCCGGTACCTATGCTCATTCAAGTGGTTTTGATAGCTCACCCATAAACACTGCTCCTCAGCTGACACACCTGCTCTGCAGCCTATCTCTTTTGTCCCTTTTACTCACAGATCACTTGCACTCTCTGGCGTGGAGGGCACTATATACAGTAAATCAAAGTTGTTGTTGTTGTTATTAGAACAGCTAACTGGCCTGTTATGCTGTGAATATTATATTAAATTTGGGTATCTTACATTTCCTGTAAACCAATAGGTACAACTATGTATTAGCTGCAGCTCACGTACCTAGTCACTGACTTTAAATCAAATTATAATGAATAAACCTAATTTCCATTTTAGTAATGCAATCAAACCGCATATTAATTAATTAATGTAGTAAACTGCAAGTGGTTAACTCACAACACCAAACAAGGCAAAATAATTACCTTTAGGCCAATACAAATTAAGAAATCCAATTTCTAGTTTTAACCTGAATGCACGATTAGAAACAGAATAGGATTCTAACACCACACACAAACAGCCCTCGAGTTTTAATCCACCACAAGCTGCTGTCTGTGTGTACAGACACAAATCAAACTACATCATCCATGAAGTCACCCCCAAATGCCTGCCGTTAGATAATACAATATCTGTATCGAAGTCAAATCAACCTGTTTCAGCGAGGTACGCACCTTCTCAAGAGCGGAAAACAAAAAAGGTATCTTTGCAAAGCCACACAACCAATAATGGAACAGGAATTCCATTCATTTCCCACAAAACATAACTTCACTAATATACCGTAGATATATAACAAACAAACAGAATCACATCTGTGCGCGGGTCCTCTCTCTCTCTGGCTCAGGTCGGGAGGCAGGCAGGCAGGCGTCCCAAGGCGCTGGAGTTACTTTAATAATAATAATAATAATGTCAATTGAACGCCTCCGCCCGCGGCTGTTTGTGGGAAGTCGTTATTGAGCAATTGAGCGTTTCTCCCACAAACCACAGTCACCCCCCCACCAGGGTCTGTGAGGAGCTTCGAGACTTCTGGGCTAGAACATCTCCAACATAAGGTGCTGGCTGGGTCAGCAACTGTCCCCCCCACAGGTCCCCCCCTCCTCCCTCCCTCTCCCCAGGCCCCCACCCCTCTCCTCCCCCCCCAGCCCCCCCCCCCCTCCCCCAGGCTCGCCCTCACCCTCAGGAAACACCCCCCCACCCTCCCAGGAACCCCCCCCCCACCCCCCCCAGGCACCTTCTCTGCCCAGGACCACCCTCAGGCACCCCCCACCCCATCCTCCCCAGGCCCCCCCGCCCTCAGCCCCCCAGACACTCACCGCCATCCGCGAACTCCTCCCTCAGATGGACCGCGGTGTGAGCCAGCGCGCGGGCGGCCAGGGCCAGGACCAGGGCCAGCAGCGGCAGTTTCATGTCCGTCTGTGGGCCTGTGGGGGGGGGGGGGGGGGGGGGGGTATGCGACTCTAGTGTAACCGTGAGACGCTGTGTGTGGGGGGGGGGGGGGGGGGGGGGTATGGCGGCTGCAGTATAGCTGTGAGGGCTGTGGGGCAGGCTATGGCGGCGGCTGTATAGCGGTGAGGGCTGCCGGCGAGGGGCGGGCTATGGCGGCTGCAGTATAGCGGTGAGGGCTGCCGGCGGGGCGGCGGGGGTTATGGCGGCTGCAGTATAGCTGTGGGCGGGGGGCTATGGCGGCGGCTGTATAGCGGTGAGGGCTGTGGGGACGGGGGAGTTATGGCGGCGGCTGTATAACGGTGAGACGTGCTGTATTATTAGAGCTCAGTGATGATGATGATGTGTGTCTGACAGCTCCCGCCTGACGCCCTCCCGCCCGGCGCTGACCAGATGGCCGCTCGCCATTGGGCAGGGGCTGGTCACGTGGGCCGGTGCTGGCGGGGAGCCAATCAGCGAGACCCACGCGGCGGGAGGGTGGGGCTTGTGACGTTTCTCCGCCGCGTCAGTTCATTGTTTCACGGATAAAAATCCACCTTTTTACTGACGGGCGGGCGGCCTCCCACGCACAAACACACACATTGGGCGGCTTCGGGCGATTGGCTAATATACTGTATTTTAAACTTAATTTACTTCTGCAAAAAGAAAAGCTTCTGTTGTACAGTAAAAGCCCGTTTACCCGGCTCCCCCGGGACCTGGCCAATGCCGGTTAAAATGCATGTCAGATATTCGGCCGAAAACAAACAAAAAATTTAAATTCAATGCATGTTTCCAGATAAATTCCAGTTAATCGAATGCGGACTTTTTTTTTGCGATGCCGGTCATACGATTGATCGGGTGCCGGATAAATGGGCTTTTGCTGTAATTGGTTTAACTTTGAGCTGGAAACATATTTTAATTTCTGGCAAAATTGAAGGGTTCAGAGGAGGATGGATCCCCTTCCCTCCCCTCCCCGACCTGACTATCAGCGCTTTGGGACGTCCTCCTGGAGTGAAAGGTGCTGTATAAGTGTAATTTTGTTGTTGTTTACAGTATATTCTGTGAAGAGTTTTGAGATGTTTCAAAGACGTGAAAAGCGCTATATCAAATGCAAGGATTATTATTATTATTATTATCCTGTGAAGTGTTTTGAGACTGCTCAACAATGTGATAAAATATATCAAATGCAAGGATTATTATTGTTATTAGTATCAAAGAGCTTAACTCTTTGTCCATCGTAGCACTTTGAGATACAGTACTGTACATACAATACAATTCCACATGACTGGACACCTTTGTACTTGATAAGAATAACTCACAGTAAATGGAAATAGGAGTTTGCTGCTGATCAATACGAAAAATACTCCCAACGCTGTAATACTATTCATTATTAATCTGAAGCTGAGTGTCTGTGAATACACTTGTAGGAGGCATTAAATTAAATCATATGAATTAGACCTTCAATTGCCTTTTTTTTAGTAAAAATGAATATTGCATCCAGCAACAATGTGAATTTTTCAATAGCATAAAAGCGGTAGCTGGTGTGGTGTATAATTTCAGGTGAAGAAACAACAGAAGCATAATCATGATTTTAAAATAAATTAGAAGGTAAAAAAAACTATGAATGAAGGAATTATAGACCAGTAGTGTTTAATAATGAAATCCCATTTTACAGAGCACTATTAATCTGCACCTGAGAAGTCAGGATAGAGAAGCAACGAATCGTGTCTCACAAACATAGAGGAATTCTATGGGGTCTAATACAACAACAACAAAATTACATTTATAGAGGGAGGACTATTTAAATTAGTGCACAAGAGATATTCAAGAGATATGATGTACTTTAAGTTTCAGAAGACGCTAAAGGTTAATGATTTAAGGTACCTAAAGAAGATTAAAGAGTGGAATTAACAGCAAATTAACCAGCAGGATTAAAAATGATCTTGGTAATTAAAACAGAGAAATTGCACAAGTGTGAGCCGCTGAATGTGCGTGGATCAAATCCAAACTAACGGTCCATCAGCAGATTTAGCTTGATCATACTAGGATCTACCGCTTCCCCCTCACCTCCGCCAAATCTTCCTTCTCCTCCAACAACAACACAATTACACTTGTATAGCACCTTTCACGTCAGAAGGTCGGCTCAAGGTGATGGACAGTCAATGTTTCAGACGGACTACAATTGCTCCAAGATAAATCCGGGAGGCCATAGGACAACCCCAGGCTCCTCTTCTCCATCACTAACCACCTCCTCCATCTACCTGCCCATGCTTCACCCATCCTCTCCTCCAATTCCAACCGCGAGGAGATCCTGGACTTACTTGAATCCAAAATTGAGAGAATCCGTTCAACTACCTGTACCCTGTCCACTGAAATACTGATTCTCCAGCACCATAAGACATCTCCCAACATGAAATGTAACTTTGTTGTTGTTTTTGTTTTAGATAATGCATCAGAAAAAGAGTAAATAGGTTCAACTTTGGTATAGGGTAACTTCAGGAAATTTACCTGTGTTAAATTAGAGTAAAGAGTTCTCCACAACAGGTGGCTAACACGAGGACAGACATTGTAGAAAAATGCTTTAAATAATGCTATCCCGGTAGGCTTAGTACAGTATTCTCAAACATTTAGACCAAAAAGGGCAAAAGGGAGCTCTTGTGACTCAGTGGTTAGAGAACTTGTCTTGCAAACTGGGGACACCAAGCTAGGAAGACCTGTGTTCGAATCCAGTCAGCGGGAAACTTTGGGCAAGTTCCCTTACTCCACACGCCTAATAATAATAATGCCTCAAAAAAAACACAATAATAAACTTATCAGTCATTTCAATCCACGACTGTTTGTGGGGGGGACGCTTGGCTGCTGCATTTCACCCACAAATATATATACAGTGAATTCACTTTACAGTATATTCTGTGAAGCGCCTTGAGACATCGATAAGATGTGAAAAGCCGCGATATCAAACGCCAGGATTATTATTATTAATAATTATATCTTCATTCAAATATTTGAAGAAGACAATTATAACTGGCAGCCACAGGAGGGCAGTAGTGAGGACACATTTACAAAATTGGATAATTTCAAATAAAATTTATTTTTATTTGCTTTCTTGATCCAAACATTTGATCAATTTTAATGGTGCATTTGCTTTTGGGTGTGCACTTGAAGGCAAGATCCAGTACAAGGAAATCACTTAAATCCCTCACCCCATTCTGTATTGTTAGATGCACTTCATTGAAAAACACTAGGTAGAGGAGTAGCAAAAGAAAATCAGCCAGGATTTTATTGCTATCTTGTGATTCACTCTAGAAAATGAGAGTTCACGGGAGCATGTCATGTGAAGGCTATATCAAGCATCCCGCAAGGTCAAACAGTCAGCCAACATGTCTGTGTAGGTTACTGCGTGAAGCGGTCAGTCACATACACTGGCTGTGTCAGGTCACACTGTAAGGACAGACAGGGTAAAGGAGTTAATCAACACTGGCTGCTTAGGTTCATATATAAATGGGGACCACCCATGGGATTGAACCCCAAAACCAAGAAGTGCTGAAAAAAGACCACAAGCGCTTTGAGAAGCTTCGAAGGCGTGATAAGGCGCCATATCGAATGTTAACAGTTATTATGATTATTATTACACGTAGGTTACATTATTTTAAAAAAGCCCAAATGACCGAGGTTCAACCCGGAACGAGCAAGATTTGAAATTCTTCATGCATCAGGATAATTCGATCACTAGATTATAGTGCATGCAATTCTTACCCTGTGTGAGTGTGTGTGAGTGTGCGTATGTATTGTAAGAGGACTAAGTACTTGTAGTGATTGTGTATTTTTGGCAACAAAACAGTCACTACACTTCACAGTGTATCCTTAAAACACTCCCAAGACATCTCGAGGACGCAATGAAGTGCCATATCAAATGCAAGGATTATTATTAAATCAAATATCCCTGCAGTGAGTTACTTAGTGAGTTAGTTAGAGATGGGTACTGAGTTAGAGAGATAGTGAGTTAGTTAGACAGTGAATGAGTTAATTAATCAGTTAGTAAGTTGATCGGTTAGACAGTGAGTTAGTGAGATAGTTAGTTGGTTAGTGAGGGACAGTTGGTGAATGAGGTTGATAGTGAGTGAATGGATGAGATAGAGCATGAGGAATTAGAGGAGATAGTTAGTGAATTAGATAGACAGATAGTGAGAGAGACAGAGTGAGTTAGAGATAGAGTGAGTGAGTGATGTGAATGAGTGAGAAAGTGAGTGATGTGAGTGAGTGTGAGAGTGAGTTAGACAGACAGTGAGTTGGACAGAGGTACAGTAATGTGAGTGAGTGTGAGATAGTGAGTGTGAGACAGACATAGGTAGTGTGATGTGAGTGAGTGTGAGATAGTGAGTTAGAGTGAGTGGTGTGATGATGAGTGTGAGAGAGATGAGTTGGTCAGAGGTAGTGTAGTGTGATGTGAGTGAGATAGTGATGATGATGTGTGTTTGTGTGAGATAGTGAGTGATGTGTGTGAGTGAGTGATGTGAGTGTGTGAGATAGTGAGATAGTGATGATGATGAGTTAGTGTGTGAGAGATAGTGAGTGATGATGTGAGTGTGAGAGAGTGAGATAATGATGATGTGAGTGAGTGTGTGAGAGAGTGAGTGATGTGAGTGTGTGTGAGAGAGTGAGTGATGTGAGTGAGAGATCGTGAGATAGTGATGATGTGAGTGTGAGAGATTGTGAGATAGTGATGATGTGAGTGAGTGAGAGATAGTGAGTGATGATGTGAGTGTGTGAGAGAGATAGTGAGATAGTGATGATGTGAGTGTGTGTGAGATAGTGAGATAGTGATGATGAGGTGAGTGAGAGATAGTGAGATAGTGATGATGATGTGAGTGTGTGAGAGATAGTGAGATAGTGAGTGATGTGAGTGTGAGAGTGATGATGATGTGAGTGAGTGTGTAAGAGTGAGTGATGTGAGTGTGAGAGATAGTGAGTGTGTGAGAGTGAGTGATGTGAGTGTGTGAGATAGTGAGTGTGTGAAAGTGAGTGATGTGAGTGTGAGAGAGTGATGATGATGTGAGTGAGTGTGTGAGTGAGTGATGTGAGTGTGTGAGAGATAGTGAGATAGTGAGTGTGTGAGATAGTGAGTGATGTGAGTGTGTGTGAGAGATAGTGAGATAGTGTGAGAGATAGTGAGATAGTGATGATGTGAGTCTGTGAGATAGTGATGATGATGATGTGAGTGTGAGAGATAGTGATGATGACGTGAGTGTGTGAGAGTGAGTGATGTGAGTGTGTGAGATAGTGAGTGATGTGAGTGTGTGTGATAGTGAGATAGTGTGAGAGATAGTGATGATGTGAGTGAGTGTGTGTGAGAGAGAGGCAGCCAGTGACAGTGGCCCCGCCCCCCCCCCCCGCCGCCCTGAGCCAATCAGCGGCGCGCTTGCTGAGGGTTTGTTGTCTTGTCGCCGCCTGAACATGGCGTCGGTCATGGAGGGTCCGCTCAGCAAGTGGACCAACGTCATGAAGGGATGGCAGTACCGCTGGTTCGTGCTGGACTACAACGCGGGGCTGCTCTCCTACTACACGGTTTGTGTGTGTGTGTGTGTGAGAGGCGCTGTGTGTGTGTGTGTGTGAGAGGCGCTCTGTGTGTGTGTGTGTGTATGTGAGGGGAGGAGACGGACTGCAGCGCGGCGCCATTACCCTGTGTGTCTCTCTCTCCCGTTGGCAAGGCCTCCCTCTCACACTAACTTGATTTGGGGGGGGGGGCAAGGCCTGAGTGACAGCGGCGGCAGCCAATAGGCAGCGAGTCCGGGGACGAGTGGCAGCCGCTGTTAGCCAATGGGTGCCGGGCCCTGGGTGGGGAGGGGCGGGACCTGGTCGGCCAATAGGGTTAGGTTGCGCGGTAGCGTGGCAACGGAGGCGGCGGCTGCTCTGGTAGGAGATAACCTTCATCCTCATCCTCACCCCCCCCACGGCACAGCGCCAACACTGGCTGGGAGGTGCAGTGTAGTGACTGTGTGTTTGTGTGGGGGCGAAGAGCTGATAGTGCAGGACACATACACACACACACACAGAGAGCTCTGGTCAGGGTCACCCCCCCCCCCCCCCCCACAACAACAACAACATAACTCTTGTGTAGCGCCTTCCACCTCAAGGGGCTGATGTCCAAGGCTCAGCCTCCTCCCTCTCAACTCAACCTTCATGGCTTCTGTCCTTCAATGGTTCAGATCCTGCCTCTCACATCATCTCCACCAATGGCTTCTTCTCCAGCTCCCCCCCTCCCCCCACCCCCTCACTCTCACCAGGGCTCTGTCCTTGCCCCCACCCCCCCCCCCTGCCCTCCACTTGGTGACATCCACATGTATGTGGATGACACCCAACTCTATCTCTCTGCCTCTACCCTCGACTCCAGGACTGCCTCTGTCCTGGCAGACTGTCTATCAGACAGCGAGAGAGAGACAACGTTCTACAGTTGACTGTCAGACAAGACCGAGTCCCTACTTGTTTGGCTCGCGCCAGCCAGCGCCTTCACACCATCATCACCGTCCTCCGATGCACTGTTCACCTGATGGAGGCCAGTACGGGACCTTGGCATCTTGTCTGACCCTCCAACTGTCCTGTCTACCCCCACATCAGCGCCATGACCTGCTCTGCCTTACCCCGCCTCCGCAACTTCGCTCGGCTCCTCACACCACAGGCTGCCAAAACTCTCATACACGTGCATCACATAACGGATTGACAACCCTGCTCTCTCCCGGCACACAGTTCGAGTGTCAGCCTGGGTTGTCAGCCGTCCGAATGCGTTCCGTATTCAGGTTAAAGCTCCCACAAAAGCCATGGAAAGGCAGCGTTTGCCTACAATTACACCAGTCACCGCACCACAGGAAACTGATGGTTTAAATCAAATGCCACGATTATTATTGAGCCAATCCCTTGTGTTATTGTATTAGCATCTTCCTAAAATGTTCATTATTTTATGGTCACTTACAAATTCCGCCCTATAGATTATCCCCATTTAAAACCGCCAATGAATTTATTAAAAGGATGTGAGGCAGGGAGGTGGGTTGGAGGCTGGGGTGGGGAGGGAGGGGGGTTGGAGGCTGGGGTGGGGAGGGAGGGGGGTTGGAGGCTGGGGTGGGGAGGGAGGGGGGTTGGAGGCTGGGATGGAGGGTGTGAAGGGGGTGGATAGAGGCTGGAGAGGGTAGAGAGGCTGGGGAGGTTTTCCAGCCTCCCTGCAGAGAAGCTTGAGTTGGGCAGAGTTTCACCTTTGTGTGTGGATTCAGGTTTCCTCAGCTTGTAAGGCCATTGGTTGTGCTACTACAGTATATTGCTGACTACTCTAGGCCTTGTGTAATATCTGTGTAGCTCAGCCTCTGGAGGATGCCTGCCATCTTTGAGCAACACAGCGCAGATCTGTGCTTTTTGGATAGTGCACTTGTTAATCTTCCCAGTAAATATACATACACTGGTGAACTTAGTAAGTATTCCTTTCTAAATAACTTCTTATTGCCATCAGTCCTAAAGTAGGTACAGGCAGATCTCTTAGTCCAGTGTTTGCCACCGAAGTTAGAAATCCTGCAAATACAGATTCTAAACGAAATATAATCACAAGTTTAACTGTTTCTAACATATCATTCTTCACCTTTCCACATACATACAGGATTTCTGAGACAGTCGATTGTTACTGTGAGGGTAAGAGTTTTTCTTAACTCATATTTTCCCTTATTGACCAAAGACCCTGTCAGAGAAGTCTGCAGAAATGTTTCATGATGAGCTAGCTGTGTAAATGAGATCCACGTGAAGCTTTCACCCTATTGTTAATGTTTCTGGGGAGACCAGGGGTGTGGCGATCCCTCACAATACGCCTCGCTAGGATAAAGAGAAAAGGGCATTGAACTAAAGTCATTCTTGTTAAAAATGAAATATTGCATTTTAAAATTAATTCAGTTTGTTAATTGCTCACAGCGAATACACTTATTCTTTACAAGGTTTCTTTCGACAAGCTTTTGAAAGGAGAAAACAAATCAATTAGCTTGAATACAATATTTATTTCCGTAGTTTCATAATATTTATTTTTGTTGCTACATGTAAATGTCAGAATGTTAGTTCCCCGATTGAATTACAGTTCAACAACAAAATTACATTCACTGTATAGGACGCCTTTCATGTTTGTGTCAAGGGATTGATACAGTAGTACTGCATGTGATAAGATGTTGCCGTCTATTTAGATTGTTGGTACTGTGTTTACATAGCCAACGCACATTTTCTCATGAAAAATACATTGGTTTATTTTACCCCTGAAAACAGTACCTGATTTCCGAACAATTTTGTTTGCGTACACCAGTTTGTTTATTATCTGAGGGTAGTAAATTTGAACCTGAACCTATGTAAATCTATCTATTCCTGAACCTGAACGCAAATGACTGAACTGTGTACATGCAAAACATACAGAACTTTAGCATCTGGCTAGTACGTCACCCACCCGTCCCAGCTAAAATTAGCTAATTTCGTATGGAAATTTCGTATGGATGATGTCTTCAGGTGAGGTATTGTATGCCTCGTTCCTCTCCTGTTTTTGTAATTTTCTGCCTATAGTATATCGACAATAGTACAACACCAGTATAATGACAGACCAATGGTTTAGCCCAACAAACACTCTCTGGTCCCTTAGCCTTGGCCCTTGCCATTCCTTGTCCAATACTCTCTAGAATTAGGTAAACGGGAAGAGTCCCCCAGGGAGAGATAATGGATTCCAATAAATATCTCTGGGATTTCCATGTGTAGGTGGTGGGATTTGGTGGGTTACTGATGGTGATGGGTTTCCGCAGGTGTCAGAGACCCAGCCGGCTGACCGAGAAGCAACAGCAGTCACTGTGCAGTTTAGCAGATTATTCCTTACACTATATCGTCAGTTCCCTGCGGGGAGATCCCGGTGATTTTTGGCTGGTTTGTGCCTTTCCTACCCCCCCACCCCCCTCCATTGCACAATGTTCCAGATTAGTCCGGAGTGAGGAATTGAATCCATGCCTCCTACAGCGTGTGGCTCCACACCCATGTCATTAAAGCTGCAGAATTTTAACCAATTTCTTAAAAAGCAGCACTTGTCCCTGACCCGGCAGGGACACGGCTTTACGTGGCAGCATAAATAGTCCAGTCTTAGCCTGAAATGTGTTCACAGAGGCAGTATTTTGACACAATGCGGTTGTAAGGTGAATTCTTTAACCGAGTGCTTTAGACAGCCCTGACTCATTCTTGTACTTACAAAGTGTAGGCTTTGCCAGCAGTGAATGCCTCTTGCAAAGGCTGAATTAATTCTCAGTACTTGGTGTACAGATCTCGGAGATAATTTTCAACAAAATCAGGAGCCTGTTGCATCGAATCTGCATTACAAGCTGGCTTTGTTTAGGTAGTGTTGTCTATCAACAGGAAGTTTAATCCTCCTAATTTCATTAAAATTACACAGATGAACCCCCCCACCCCTAGAAGGTCAACTTCATACATTCTCTGGGCTTAAACTCAAAAGCATTTATTTGGATGATTGACTCTGTTGCCTGTTGAGAGAATTCAGCTTTCCTGAAGGGTTTAGGCATATTTTTCTTTCTCCCTTTGCATAGCGTTTTGCTGAAGTGCACAGTGGTAAATGTGCTTGTTGTAATGAGACACTCGGAATTATCAACACTGTATGTTATTTTACAATTACAGTATATCCCCCAACTCGGGCCTCAAATACACTGTAGTACCCTCGACAAGTTTAGATGCCCAAATTCTCGTGCTCCTAAATTGTAATCGACAGTTTCTATCACTTAAAAAAAAACTAAATTAGAGAGTGCATTGTGATCACTGTGCCTTTCCCTCGCGGACTGCTGGCTCCTCTCCCTGACTGTATGGTTTCTTTGGTTAACCTATTTTTCAGATATTGTTACTGCTCCCCATCTCTTTGTTGACAGATGCTGGGATACATATGGCTTTCCGAACGCGACTGGCAGGGTTTCTTCCTGTTTTATTTTAGTGTCTGTCGTTCCTGCTGACACGGCCCCAAGATAGATAATGTGCTGTGGAACAGTATGGTTTGGCTCCTGATATAATCAACAAAAATTATTTTTTTTGTCAGTTTCTCAGCATAGAAATTGAGTGGGATTTCCCCTCGGAGTACATGTTTATTCCCAATCTGCAGCGCAGTCTTTATTACTGCTGTTCCCAAGCTAATATAAAGCCATTTGTTTAAGTTTGAAAGAGTTGATGAGCGTGCGGATGCCTTTCTCACATATCCAGAGGGAAATTCATCTGATTTCCATGCTCGGTTGAGATGTATATTTGAAGAGCGTGCCCTCTTGTTCTGCCTTCATTATTGAAGTCAAAAAGCCTGCTTCTTCCACATCATGCACAGCTCTCAGCATTCTGAATAACTGGATTATTTTCTGCGCAGTCATTTTCAATGGGGAAGCTAGTAAAGCTGTACTTTTTTTTTACATTTCTTTTGCATTCATCTGCAGATTTGGGATCCTCTTTGTTGCTCTAATCTGACCCACCTTTGATAACCCTTGATGGGAGTGCGTCCAAAATCCTACACAGTATTCCAAATGTTTCTTTCCAAAAAAAAAGCCTCCTCAAAGACCTGCCACATCTGCACAAACAAGTGTAGTAATATTCTGCTGCTGTTAATTAAATACTGTACAAATGCAGGTATTAATTGTGAAGTAAAGATGTTTACCACAGTGGCAACTAATGGAAAGAGACCTGGGAAATTAAGACTGTGTTTCACACGTCTCCATGTTTATTTCGAGGGATGACGGTTGTTTTTTTTTAAAAAAATTATAATATAGATGTTATCCTGTCCCAAAACAACAATTACAGATTTCATTGGGTTTTAAAAAAAAACACCTTCTGAGTACAGTACTAGACTTTTTTTTTCAATTGTGAAAATCCCCTTTTTTCCAGAAGGAATAACGTTTCCCAGGCCAAAACTGAACACACTGCTGTCATGTGATAATAATATAATAATAATAATACTTGCATTTGATATAGTGCTTTTCACAGCTTCTAGACGTCTCAAAGCGCTTTTCTTTCACAGATATTCTTCACAGTATATTCACAGAATATACTGCGAAGTGAATTGACTGTATATTTGTGGGTGAAACGCGGCAGCCAATTACGCACAGCAGGGTCCCCACAAACAGTCGTGGGTTGAAGTATCAGGGCAAACCTTGGGTAAGTTTCCTTACTCCACATGGCTGATAATAATCCCTGGAAAAAAAATTGGTCATTTTCAATCCACAACGTCTATAAATGTAATTTTGTTGTTGTTATTGTGTGCTTTTGGGTACCACGCTTTGCCTGCAAATATACAGTCAATTCACTTTACAGTATATTCTGTGAAGCGTTTTGAGACGTCTAGAAGACATAAAAAATGCTATATCAAATGCAAGGATTATTATTATAGGACCGCAAGCTGAGAAAGTAGAAGGAAGCTCTGGAATTAAAAATCCACCAAATTGGGAAGTTGTATCTGGGGAATGGTAGGTCTAATGCTCACAATTTGATCAGTGGCAGAGGAAAGGCAAAGATAGTCCTTTGCAGAAGTTGCACATGTTGGGTCCTCAGCAATAAGTATTCCAAATCACGGCAAGACATTAATATAGGTCACAAAACACAAAATACTACAGGTGCTGGGAATCTGAAACACAAACACAAGTTGCTGGGGAAACTCAGCAGGTCAGGCAGCATCCATGGAGAGAGGAAAAAGAGTCAACGTTTCGGGGCTACAACCCTTTGTCAGGACTGGGGCTTGTTTGGAGAGAGAGGTTTCTTAAGGACATTAAAGGGGGAGAGGCAGGACATGGGAGACAAAGGAAAAGGAAAAAAGAGTGTGTTAACTGATGTGTTAATGGCTTCAGGGGGAGAAACAGAAGGGGGTGGGTTTAAACGAAACTGGGGAGAAGAGGTGTTTAGCGGTGATAGAATAAACACCAGAGAGGCAGGGGGTATCTGGGGTTGTGATTGTGACGGGTGGGAGAGGAGAGGGGGGGAGAAACTCCTATGGCCTGATATAGGTTAACTGTCTAGATACAGTAATATGTTCCATTCTGGTAGTCAAGTCTATGAATGATTATTTGTCCCTAATAGTCTAGTTGACACAGGTTTGGTTGTGGAAGCTGGTACTTCAAACCCTTTGTAATGAAGAAAAACAAAACCTAATGAAATCAAGTGAAATGGTGAGGTTTTTAATATTCTGACAGTGCTCAGCCTGAAAGTGCAGTGAGGGATGTACAGTACTGTATTGTTGGTGGATGTCCTCCTTCAGGTGAAACATTCAATCATTAAATCATCTGCTTGTTCAGGTAGACCTTATATTGAGAAAAAAATTCAATTGAGATCCATGGTTTCTCCTTGTTTCACGGCCAACAATCCTCTCCAGAAACATTGGTGATTCATTTTGTTGTTGATAATGGAACCTTGTTTACAAATTAGCTTCTGTTTCTGCTCACACTGCACCTGACAAGAGTTTTGAGGCTTTTCCATTTAACAGACCCTGTAGCGAATGCAAGGATTATTATTCTAGTGAAATATAGTGTCAGTATTCCCTACAGGGTTTTTTATATTATGGATTCAAATTACTCAATGCTTCATTGAGGAACTGAACTGGTACTTTATAAGTTACAGTTTAACATAGTCTGATTTGGATGTTTTAATCTGAAATGTGTGTGTAATACTCTCGTTACATTGCAGGAATGAACACTAACTGCACAATTTGAAAATGTTGCATGTACGTGAGATATTGATATTGCTCAGAGACAAAATAACCTTATCAACAAACAGAATGGCGATTCTCGGCAAATCAATTGTTTTTATCGTGTTTGATACAGCTCTAAGAACACATTCTCAATTCTCAATTGTCCATTAAAACAACCAGAACAAATAAGGACATTGCCAAAGTAAGCTAAAAATTTGTTCTCGTAGAGCAGAACAGAAAGTGGACTATCTTTTCGTGGGTAGAAGGTATCAGTGGCCAAGCAAGTTCTATCTAAGACCACACTGGTGGGGTGAGGAGGTGGGGTGAGAGGGGTAGTACTTTTAGATATAAGTGCGCAAGAGGAATGTGCATAAAAAGATTGTTTAATTTCAATTGTTATTCGATGTGTTCAGTTTTTAGTTTTTAAAAGTGCATCAATTTCCGTTGTGGCTTTGGGTCCACCGTGTGGGATAAATTTGCACGCATATGTTTTGAATATTGTTTTACATTGTTCTAATTTTGACCTTCGAAAGACAAATTGTCACAAAATAAATGAATGTATTTATTTTAATACTTTAAAGTTAACATTGTCAGTTTAAAACTGACTTGGTGTGTTAATTGTGTTAATTTTATCACACAACAACAGGCATATGTTAACGCCTGTTAATTTTTATCAGACGTTAATTATCATGTAGCGAGCGCTTTGGGACATTTCAATGACATAAGCCACTGTTTGAAATTATGATAATATAATTATTATATAAAAGGGCACAGTTCTTGGCAAGTGTGGTCCATTTGAGTAGAAATCTTTGATGAACTGGAGTGAATTACTAGGGAACAAAATAGGTCTGACCTGAATGGGAATCCCTGCCACTGCCCTGAAGTAATTATTTACAATATATTGTGTACGGATAAATTTTGAAAAATATCATAGCAAATGTATCTGGATTTCAGGTCTATCTTTTCCCCCCAAAAAAAATTTAAAGGCTGTATTATAAATTGGATTTCAACAATAAAGCTAACTGGTTAATTAATAATTAAATAGAGTGGTAGCTCTCGGGTCCTCAGATTTCAGGGATGAATCTCGGTCATGTGGCTCAGACAGCCATTGTGTTAACTCTGGAGCAGGATCTCTTGTTGTGTTTTACATTAACAGCTACCAGTGGGAAATCGTGAGGACAGCAGATTCTGAGGACATTTTGTCAACGTGTAGGATAGACTGGGCTGGGGAAAGCAGAGTGATGAGTACACAGGCGTGTGGCAGCTTGCTGGGTGCCTCACAACAGGATTGCCAACCGCAGACTAGTGTAGATGGGTTTTGTGGACAAGGAGGGACATTGTGCCTGAAAAAAAAATCTTATTTTGCCGGTTGGACTGTCCTGGAGAAAATGTCTGAGTTGTTCAGAGTAATGTAATGCATCTTTACTATTGTAATAAAAATAAAGCAAATGGCACAGAGTGTGATACCTGGACAATTATGGCCACCGCACTGTAGAATTGAGACCGTGTGTATATTTCACACTCGCCTCTGAGTGAGAAGATTGTGGATTGGAGTCTCACCGTGAGTCCTTGAGCTCACATAGTTTAGGCTGACATTCCAATGCAGTGCTGGGCTGTCTGTCATGCAAGCTGTAGAAAGTCCAATTGTGTTTACTCTGGAGGGATATCATGTGAACTAATCTCGTGATCGTGTGTGAATGACCTCTGCTTACAATTCTGATCTACGACGTGCAGATGGATCCGAGACAGAAACGTGGTATTAGACAGTTTGCCGATCAGACTGCCAGCAAGATTCCGTCTGTGTCTGATTGTCGCGAGGATTTAAGCCATGCTTTACTGAAGCCTCCAATGTTAGTGTTGCCTTGAGTGTCAGAACATAAGAAGTAGGAGCAGGAGTAGGCCATTCAGCCCCTCGAGTCTGCCCCGCCATTTAATTAAGATCGTGGCTGATCTTCTAACCTAATTCCACTTACCTGCTCTATTCCCATTTCCCTTGTCGGTTTCAGTTAATAAAATATAGATTTTTATTAATTCGCTATTTAGCTTTTAGCAATATGCCTAAAGCTTGTTAGCTTGTCTGAGAAAACAGTGTTGCCTGATCATCAGAGAAGTGAGTATATTGTGAGCCACGTCATTTGGTGTCTCATTATTGGTACATTTTGATCTAAAGAATTCAGAGGTGTACAGGTCAGGATTCCCGGGGACTGGGCCATCCTCAGGGCCAACATCTCCCCTGACGTGGATAATATCTGTCCGCACTGAGGATTTGTGCGGTTTATACCCCTGACGTTATCTCCATATGTCTTAAGAGGACTTGATTGGGTTTGATTTCATGTATTTCTGTGAGACTCACAACATAATTCTGTTTTTGTTTTTTGTTGCAGTCCAAGGACAAAATGATGCGAGGCTCTCGGAGAGGCTGCGTCAGACTGAGGGTGAGTACAGCACAGTCTCTCTCACCTCACCAGACACACGCAGCGCTCCCATCACATCAACACCAGCTCCCTCCTCACCAGACACACACAGCAAACTATCAGCACAGCTTTCCAATGGTTGTTAAACCGAGGTGGCCTGACTAATATGTTTTGAGGTTCAGCTGATGGCATGTTGGACATGGTTCTAAGCTCTTGGGCACGTCGTGGAAGGGTTTCTTGTGGCTCCTTTATGTGGACAGGAGCAAGGTTGTGTGTGACTGTGAGCAGGAGGGTGTGTGAGACTGTGGGCAGGAAGATGTGTGTGTGGGTTGGAGGGGGTGTGTGTGTGTGTGAGCAGGAGGGTGAGTGAGCAGGAGGGTGTGTGTGAGTGTGAGCAGGAGGGTGTGTGTGACTGGGTTGGAGGGTGTGTGTGAGTGTGAGCAGGAGGGTGTGTGTGAGTGTGAGCGGGAGGGTGTGTGTGACTGTGGGCGGAAGGGTGTGGGTGACTGTGGGGTGGGTATGTGATCTGTGTTCAGACGTGTCCTGCCAGGTTATGTTACTGATCAGGAAGCTCGCAGTGGGTCCCGGTATTTGCTGTTACCTGCGCCCGACGTGAGTCAGTGAACAAGGAACTGTGTTCCTGTGGTGGGGAGCGATTTGGGGTGTCCTTGCCTCAGGGTGATGCGTTTACACAATGTTGAAACAAGGCAATCGGCTCGTCCAGTTCCCCTGCCAGGACAGTCAGCGTTTCAGACCCCAGCCAGAGTGGCTGAAGGCTGGTCCGCCCGCCTGGACTAGCTGAAGATGAACACGGGGAGCAGGGATTGTTCCCACTGTCAACCCTGCGTTAAAACCCTAACACCAGCCAGACAAACAGCGGGCAGCTTGCCACATAGCACTCTCATTGCCAAGTTATTGTACAATGTTGTGGTACTTGAGTCATAACCCAACACACATTCTGTGTTCCTCATTCTTGGTTCTCACCAGCCAGCGATAGATACTCTGGCAGGTTAGGCTTACATATGTCTAACCATGTCCGGTTTGGTGATGGATTTCTGAATGTGTCAGAAATGTTGTTGTATTTTAGGTGTGACATTAACTGTACTCTTATCAATGTTGAAACTAAATTTTTGATTGTGGTTTGATGTTACCTACGAATCATAATAAATGCTAGCTCTTCCACAACATATTCCTAACATTATTATAATTAGTAGTGAATCTTTTTACTGTGTAATAGTGGTGGTGTGGCAGCTCAAACTATCTGAAAAGGTCAATTAAAAAGACACAAAATCATATAATTTTCTAGTTGAAAAGACACAAAATCACATAATTTTCTAGTTGGATCTGCTTGTGGACACATATGTGTGTTTTGTTTTCCTTTAGAGTGTGCATAATGGTAATTAAATTTAAAAACAAATCGATTCAAGATGTACAATTATAGTATCACTTGGCTGTCATTTGTAAAATATCCTCCTGTTTCCCTTTGTGTCAATATTATCCATACTTCTTAACTCTGTGCATTATTGGCCACACCCTCTCATTAAACTTTTATACCATTGCTGCTGATGTGCTGATGTTAACACTTTCCGTGTGTTTGCAAAGTCAGGACAATTAAACTCCGAGTCAGCAGCAACTGGTGGCTTTCCATTTTCCCATGCTACTGTCTGGTAACTTTAACCAGTTTGGGATTGGCATTTCTTTCCAACCAGATGCATTAGACATTTTCAGTGCAGTTTTGCTTATTTGTTTGCTAACTTTGTATTTGTTATTGGTGGTTGAAAGATCTTTTATCTTTGTGAAACAGTTTAATTCCATGGTTTGCAAAAGGGCAAAATTGGTTTCCTATATTGTTTATTTAAATTGGATCGCTATTTTTTCCCCACTATCAATCGTCTCAATCTTTTTTTTTAAATTGTGCATTTTAAATGTTCTTTCAACATATTTTAAAACAATCTACTTTGTTCCTTTTGAATCTTTCCTCACGTTGATGTATTTTGGCCACTTGTGTTTGATGTCTAGAGTGTGGGCTGTTTTCTTCACTCTTTGGTTCTGTTTAGCTCCAGTCCTTCTCCATAGTTTCCAACATAACAATTGCTTTGGTCTCACAAGGGAAATTGTCAGTCGAGTAAATTCTCAACAGGATTTTGAACGCTACCAACAACTGCAAAGACTTTGCCACAATGGGTGGGTGGGGGAGTGGGACGAACGGACGGACGCAGGTTAAGGGATGAAAATACACAATAAATTCTGAGAGATCAAACATTTATTTGAGTTGATGTATGAGGTTTGTTTCCCTGCTGGAATAGTGGGAGAATATTAAGCCACAAACCTCTGGTTGCAAGGTCAATTTCTCTACTATGCCGATCTCGGGTTAGGCAGTGTTCCCAGACTTGATTGCTATCCAGTGACTCCCAACCAGGAGGAGTGTGTGTTGTGTGGATGTCTGGTCGCCTCCCAGATTGGCAGTTCATGTTGTACTGTTGGCAAACCCTCCTGGAAATCACTCAACATTATTGATTATTGAGCCAGTGCCTTGGGACGTCCTCCCGACGTGAAAAGTGCTCTACAAATGTCATTTTCTTGTTGTTGTTGTTGTTTTTGCATGGTTTAAGAAGGGACTTTGAAGGTATTAATTGGAAGATATTACGGAGATCCATCTCAGTTCTTGATTTATCTTGTTATCCGAGAGCTTTGAAGAATCTTTAACAGTGTGATGGAAAGCCAGGGGAGCTTACAATAATAAATAAGGATGGGGGTGGTGAGAGAGAGGACACAGGCTGCAGAGTTCTGGATATCTGCATCCCTACGGGGAGAGGGGTTGAGGAGGCCGACAACAACAACAACAAAATCACACTTGTATAGAGCCATTCACGTCAGGAGGACGTCCCAATGCACTGGACAGCCATTGTTTCAGACCCCAGCTGAGGGGTGGGTGGGGGGAGGAAGACAAGCAGGGAATTCGCATAGTCAAGCCTGGATGGTATGAATGAGAGTCTTGACGGCCTGCGGTGTGAGACACTGGCGGAGCCGGGCGATGTTGCGGAGGTTGGGGGAGACAGAGTGGGACAGTTGAAGGTTAAGCAAGACGCCAAGGTTCCAGCCTGGCTCTGAGGGATGGAATGTGAATCAATGAAGTCCATGTTTCCATGTGTATTGGACACCCAGGTGACCCTAAAATCAGTCCTGTGCTGCTCATATAAAGATATATATATATATATATATATATACATACACACACACACACACACAGTATGGCCATTTTGGGGAGGAATTTGCTCTCTGGGGAACCCAGCAAATGTATTAAATACTCAGGAGGAGGAAAACCCCCCGAAATTGCCGCAATAAACACGAATGGAGTATGCGACACGCCAAGACACAAAGAAGTTCTGGTCATACTTGCAGAGGCTGCAGCTTTTGAAATGTTTTTTTCCCAAACTCTAATCTGATCACAATTCACTGTGAAAAATAAACTGCAGACACAGCAACTTTGAAAAATTGCAGATGCAGGCGAGGGTGTCCATGTTTTGCACTTGCACTCAGCTATTGTGGCTATGTAGATTACGCAGGTGAATTCACAGCTAGATGGAAAGATTAATCTGAAATAAGTGAGGAAATTGCAGGCTACAATACCAATTACTTGAGTTGTTGTCTCCCCATTAGCCTTATCTTAGTGAGATGTACTGTTTTGTGTTGGGCTTTTCTCCTGACTTCGCTGCAAATGTTCCTCAGTCTCACTATTGTAAATACTTATTTTAATTTTTCAGTTGTGTGTCTCACTGGCTTGCATAGCAGTAAACTCTTTTAAAAAATTGCAAACTCATTATTGTTTCTATACAATAGTATTTTTTTTAAATTATTTGGCATTTTTTGGCGGTAATTGAAAGCATGCATTTCATTTAAAATGATAAAATATCCACAGTAAAAGCTCATTTATCCGGCACCCAACCAACCGGAACGCTCAACCAACCGGTATCTCCCGATACAATTCACCATTCCAGCAACCGGATCTCATACCGGAGCCATCAGGGACACTCGTGAATATGCTCACTTTGCGCATGTGTGCAATGCGTGTGCATGCGCACTGATTAAACTTAACGAACGCTGGAATTTTTATTTTACTGAGTGTGCTGGAATGCTTTATTGGTAAGTATCCATACAATATTCTATTATTCAGTCTGTTATTATGGTATGTTTTAAAGTAAGTTAATTTTTTGTGTAGGATTTTCAGCACCTTGCCGCTTGAATATCCGGTATATTTAATTAAACAGTCGGGTCCCGAGGGTGCCGGATAAACAAGCTTTTACTGTATTTAAATTCCAAACAAGCATACCTTTTTATTTTATGCTTTGTATTTCTCCAGCACCTGCACCACCTTTATTGGAGGAATTTGGAGAGTTTTAGCAGAGAAATTGGTGCTTGATTTAACAAAGCCAGATTAAAAAAAATACTCTGAACTATTTGGAGGCTGTCGCCTGCAGTGATTAATGGTCCTACAACTACAACAACAAACTTACACTTGTACTGTATTGTACAGCGCCTTCGGTCTGTGGTGAATTAGGGACAGCAGGTGAGGAGCTACAATTGGGCTTTATGAGATCACAGTTAAAGATGGGAACATGAGTTTCTGTATAGACAACCCATTGCAAAGGAATTCGAGCCCTTTGGGGGCTCAGTTGTGTCTCTGAGAGTGTGCGCCTCATTCCAGACAAATTTCCGTATGGGATTGTGGCGTGTGTGTGTGGACCTCTAGTCTGATTGGGATGCTGTCGAGCACGGTGATTGGTTTCTGGATGTGTGCTATGTGGCTACACGCTACATAAAAATGATAAATAATAAAAAGAAATAAAAGATGAGTGAACGTGGGTGTCCAGGAGTATAGTTTCACTATCCATGTGATTTACTCGCCTTCCTGACACCCTTACCTGCCAGCACAGCCTCATAGCCTAAAAACATTGTCAAGGTTCACGTGGTGTGAGAAGCTGGAGGACAAACAACCTTAGAACCATAACACAGGAGAAACATGAGTCAAATGCCTGCAGAAGATTGTCAAGGAGACATGAAAGAAAACATCAAGATGTAAAGGAGGCAATGAGTACCTGGTATTTCATCTGTATTACACTCCCGGTTTTCATTCTAAATTAACCTGTTAGTTTGCTGGAGCAGGTTAAATAAGAGGTAACTTAGTACAGTGCAATGGGTGGCAAGGCTGAGGCCAGAACCCTGTGTTTCAGTGACTGATTATAGCTATACAAACTGCTGTAAAGTAGCTCAGAACTCCACCGGGGGGCAATCTGGCTACTGGATTCTCCAATACTGATTTAAAAATTGGGTGGATAATGGAGTACAGTTTTATAGTCGTCGTTCTTTACCCCCCCCCCCCCACCCACACAAATTGTAGAAGGCAAGATCATGAATGATTCACAGGAAATAGATTCTGTGAAGCTAGTTCAAACATATTAATGTTTATTTGCTGTAACAACTTTCTGAAAATACAGTACTTCACTCCCTAATGTGTGCAAGCCTTCTGTTATTTTTAACGGGAAGGGATTTGGATAGGAATGACTGGAGCCATAGATCAGGTGTTTGGTCCGATATTACCAAATGCAACAGATTCTCCATTTTCGAAGGGTTAACTTTCTTCCTTTATCATGGTAAGTTTCCACCCAACGCTGTGAGTACGTGCCATGAATGAGCCTTGGCGGGTCAATTTGGCAGCTCTAACCATGGGGGAGGAAATGACTTTGTTGACGCCCAACATTTATACAGATACGTGCCTTCAGCTTGTCAGCCCCCACCCTGTGGAACTCCATCCCACATTCCCTTTGCCAAGTTTCCTCCCTCGCCTCAAGGCACATCACAAGACTCTCCTCTTCAACTGTGCCTTTGGTTACCCTCTCTGCCCTCCATCCTCCTCCACCCCCTCCCCCCATCCAAATCAATCCCCAACTGTCCAGCACCTTGAGACGTCCTCCCGACATGAAAACATAATTTTGTACAGTATAAAGGGCAGGCATTAATATTCCTTCTCTTTCTCTCCTTACCTGAGGCATTTGGTCAATTTTTGCAGTCCTCTGTTTGAAGGAACGATAATTTGCATTAATATAATAATAAAATGCCTCCTGATGTGAATGGCGCTGTACTGTACAAACATAATTTTGTTGTTGTTGTTGAGTTTTTTTTAAATCCAGAGTAGGGCTGTGTCTCCCACTGGTCCCTCACCACTAGGGGGAATCCTCTAGGGCTTGATCAAAAAGGTGCGGAAAGGGAGGTTTTTAGTCCAATTGTAAAATGAACCACAACCATTTCAAGTACAGGCATCCCGCCCCAACGCGGGAGATACGTTCCTGAACACCGCCGTGGTTAGTAAACCCACGGTTGGCAAATACAAGGCTCTATGGGAAACATGGGGATAGGGGGAGTAAGTTGCTTGTTCTTTTACTAAACACAAATAAAATACACAATAGCCTAACAAAAACAATCAATGTTCAAATAACACAATCAAAAAGAATATAATTAAACAATAAATTCATGTTATTCACCTTAATCCTAAAACAGAAACGACAGCGTGGCTGGTTGATTGCGACATCGCAACTGGGCCCTAGCGCCAGACGCTGGTGTTGGTGTTAAACGTTGGTGTTAAACGTTAGTGTTAAACATTAGTGTTAAACCCTGGATACGCAAAATTCACTGCTGCGGTTGGCAAAGGTTGTCGCAGAGAGGAAACCATGGATACGTGAAATCCGAGTAAAAAGAACCGCGGTTGGGCCGGTTTGTATTTCATGCGTCTTTAAATAAAAATACATACTTTGTTTAATCTGTGGTAATTACTGCTCCTTTCTCTTGTCGTTATTGAGCATGAGCGAGTGGACTGGTTAGAGTCGCCTGATCTAGCTGGGGTGGCGGGGGAGCTGGGTGGATGGGGGGGTGGGGGCTGGTGAGAAGGATGGTCAGTTCTTAACTAGACTGATGACTTGTGGGAGACAAACTGGTGCTTTTAATAAGAAAAATTGAAATGAAGGAATGAAGTGATATTTCTGAAAATAAAGACATTCTACCAAAGTAATGAATCCTGTAAATGTGTCTGCGGCTGGCAGCAGTTCACCTCCTGAAGGTTTGAAGGAAAGCACATGATTGAAGACATTAATAATGTGCTCAAACAAGGAGCACGAGGGACTCGGAAAAAAAAGAGAAATACTTTGCTAGGGATTTATAAACAGTCGGAGGTCGTTCAGTCTTAGTCTCCTCAGCCATTTTGTTAAATTATGGTAGATGTTTAAATATTAATTGACCGGCTCATTACCATATCAGTTAATACCCTTACTTCTCAAGTATCTATTCATGATATTTCAGAAGCCAGGCATATTTCATTAGGGGGTGGGGTGAGCATGTGAACATCGAGCATAATTACAACAGCAGTGTCTCATGGACAACCCTGGAATAACGTAACAAACGGCATTTGTTCGCCTTGTCTTTCTCCTCTCTGGGGTTTGCTTGCCGTGCCTCAGTGCGTGACCTTTTGTGGTATTGTTAATCCTATCCCAGCCCCCAGTCACCCTTTAGTATCAACTGAACCACAATCTGGGTCACATGGAGATAAGTATTGATCAGACTCTTACAGACTGCAGCCCAAGGATATTCAGCAAACAGAAATTGCTGGATAATTGTTTGTGTATTTTGAGCTCCCGCAGCCCGCCCCACATCATTTTATTTCCTCCCGGGGATTAGACACAAGACTCCTGGCATCGTGACAATAATACTTGATTCTGTGAAGCTCTTTGAGACGTTGATAAGATGTGGAAAGCGCTATATAAATGTAAGGATTATTTTTATTATACTGTTATATAGATAGCTCCTGATCACATCATTGAGACATCTCACAGCGTTTCACAGAATACGGTATGCTGTTAAAGTGTAGTGACTGTATTTTGTGGGTGAAACATTCCACATCCCAGTGCCTCTGACAATTGTGTGGGATCATGCTCTTCAACTTGGGGCCCCCGCGCAGCCCCAGCGCAACCCCCACCCCAGCCCCCCCTCAGCCCCCGAGACCCCCCCCCCCCCCAGCCCCCAGCCCCCGCCCAGCCCCAGTGCAGCCCTTCCTGGGCTGTGGTTCATTATCCTGCCACAACACTAGTTGGGTCATAAGGATAATTGTTTTTGTAGTGAGCACAGCATGAAATATGCTGTCTCCTTCCTGTTTATAGATTAGTGTGTGTGTGTGTGGGGGGGTGGGGGGGGGGGGGGTGATGGGGGAGGAGGGAGGGGGGGTAAGAGCAAAGTTTCCCTGGACTAAGGAACCCAGAGAGGCTGGGAGCTCTCGGTTTCCCAGGCCACTCCATTGACGTATGTGTTTGTCTCCAGGTCAGGTCTGGCCAATCCACCCCCAGGGAATCCCCTTCACCACGTAGCTACTCCCTTCCTCATAACATGTCATCGGTGCAGCCTGGGAATGGAAGGCTGGATGGAGTCTGACTATCGAAGGAAAGAAAGCCAGCAATTTTTTTGCTAATACAACAACAAAATGACATTTATAGAGCGCCTTTCACGTCGGTGGGACGTCCCAAGGCGCTGATAACATATACTGCACAAAATAGTATTACGTTTTCAATATACCGTGTGTGGGCCAGCATCTGGGGGGAAAAAAGCTCGGTTTATGTTTCTCTTTTAAGATATTCATTTCTGTAATATCTGCGGCCAGTTGTGATACCCATCAAGGGGGAAACCATCTTGGAACAACAACAACAACAACATTATATTTGTGTTATGTAAGCAGTACCTGTGCGTCTCTGCCCTGCCTTCCTTCACTCGGGAAGTTTCCATCTGCGGTTATTTATTCATTAATCTACTCCTCACGATATCTGAAGCTACTAGTGTAGTTATTTGCCATCAATTTAAATTGGGGGAGTGTTGCTCTCTCTGGCTTCTCACTTTTCATAGAGTGCGCAAATCCTCCCCCCCCTCCCCCCCACCCTGTCTCTAGCAAAGCATTTGCTGAGAGCTCCATCACTGAATTCCCCACGTACAAAAGCAGCCAATCATTCAGCCGGTTTCAATCAAAATACTGCAGCAGATGTGTCTTGGTTTGTGTGCAGACTGGTGCTGTGCGTATCAGCTACTAGTGAGTAGCTCTTAAACAATCTGGCTTCGGACACAGACTTTTCAGATGTAGTCGTGGACAGAACCCCACCAAAGCTTCCGTACACGCTGCGAGACACTGGCCCACGTGAGAGGCGCTGTGTAAATGATGCAAGCTGTCAGTGTTTATTGTTGCTCCCTTGGCTGCTCTGGTTATTAGATAATTACTGGGTCTCAGCTAAGTTCCAATTGACCTGTCCCAATTAAAATATATATAGATTTTTTTAGAAATATTTATTTCTGTTATTGAAATTGTGTTGAAATCAATGAATATATAAAACTTGATCCAATATGTATTGTTTTACCATTGCTATAACAGACCCTTCATTTTTAATAGATTGACTTAAGCACTTCTTACTGGGCTCGCCCTCCCAAACGGGAGACCATTTAGTTACTGTGTTAATGTGCTGTCAGCATTTCTGTAGCTAGGTATTATATCTGGACTAATCTCAATCAATTCTGTTTCAGTAATACATAAAATACACTAAGAATTTGATTTATTAGCACTGGTTGGATCTCTGGCTGTGAGGGGCAGATCATTAATTTCTAACATTAAGATGCAAATCTATTCCGTTTATAATTCAGCAGCATCGCTAAATCCAACTGACTTAAGAGCCATGGTTTAAAATCTCCCGGGAAGTCTTTTTATACGTAGCTAAGGTGGGCAATTGTATGTGAAATTCGCAGTGTGAATCTCTTTGAATTTGTATTGTTGCTTTCATTGTGCTTTTCACGCCATCCATTTTGAACTGCTTGTTTTAGCCGTGTCAGCTTTATGAAAACGTATCCCCCGACGGCAAACGAAATCCGCCAGGGAAAGTTGTTCCACGTGAAGCTGCGGTTGAGAAACCTCTGCAGTGGCGGCCGGCGTTCTCCCCGGGTCTCTGGCTGTTAGCATTCCAGTGCAGTGAGCTGCTGATGTCACTGCTCATTTCACCGGGCTTTCTGGTCTCTTTGTTTTACAGGGAGCTGTGATTGGTATAGACGATGAGGACGACAGCACCTTCACAGTCACTGTGGATCAGAAAACATTCCATTTTCAAGGTGAGAGCCAGAGATTGCAAGTTGGGGCTGAAACGCAGTCACCTCCTGCGGGGAAACACTGTGTGGAAAAGAGTCTCGACCATTTTGGTGAAACGCTGGTCTGACCATGTTGAACACTCTGGACCTTGACGGGCTGCAGGTTAGAGCTGGGGCTGTTTGAGACTCGCTGAATGCTAGAGAGACCGGGGGGATCGTTTTTATTGCTAGCAAATTTTTTAAAAAACGAATTGAAGGATTCAGACCCGGAGGAGACAATGATTTATTTGATCATATTACGATTATGATTATGATTGTAGCCTGACCAGCTGGGTGTTCCATTCACTGCTCTGTCCTCAGCACAGGCAGCAGCAGCCGCGCAGTGGGAGTGAGCCAAGCAGCGTTTGTGTCTCTACTCAAGACTGCAGCTGTACATTAAACAGGAAACCTGAAGCAGCATTGGGCTTTAAGGTGGAGCCTTATGTCCTACAAACAAACCTACCATTTCTTCCATCTGCATTGTTTTGTCTTCTCTGCTCCCATTTGTGTGTCACCCTCTTTATCTTACTGAGTGTAGCGCTATTGCCAATGTTCCGCCACTGTATGCTGTGGTTCTCCAGTAGGAAGGGTAAGGCAATTGTCATTCCAATTTCCTGTTAGCGCTTGTGATTGTGAAGCTTCAGTTAAGCTGTGCGTGTAGGATACCCCAGAAAAGCCTCAGGTATCAGCGTATCTTGGACATTGGGCAGTGAGGATAGGCAAGGTATTGGGGGGAGGGGGCGGTGGAGGAGGGGAAACGTTAGGGAATAATTAATTTTAGGAATATTTATAAAGGTAATTTAGTTATAAAATATTTGTAATATTTACGTTTCGCCTTTATCAATATTGATTTTATTTGGTGGTTATATTTGTGGCTTTTATGCATTTTTATTTGTGAACAAAAATGAATTATATATTTAATATTAAGTAAGATACTGAAATGTTAACAGTGTTTTTGAAATTGTGCTTTTGCAGGGTTAAAATGTTTCAGCAGTCTACAGCAAGCTAGTACTGTACTTAAGGCTGTATCATTTGCTAATGGCTGCTAGTTTGGTTCTTCCTGGAGAAAATTCTGGGTACCTGCTGAAACAGCTACAAATTGCTAAGTGAATGAATCAATGCACAGATTGCTTTCAAACATTAATGTTAGAATAGGTTTGTCAGGCCTTACATGGTATTTGGCTTTCGGTGGGTGGTAAAGCCCAATATTTGCAGTATAATTAGCATTCTGTACAGTGATTTGTTAATGAGGGAAACAAACTCGAGCTACAATAGGTATTCGTCTTGTCTTTTGTTTATTAAGGGGATGCTTCAGTAAGTGCAACATTTTTTAAATTAAGATGTTTTTATTTTGCAAGTCCAGCTGTCTACACAGACCAATATCAGATAAAATAATTTAAATTGTCGACTTTAAAACACTGCATTGGTTGAAATAGTGTGTAATTTTCTTCTGAAAAGGTTGGTTTGGTCTCAATCCACTTAGTTAACTGTTTGGAAACTTTACAAATATGGCTGCCTACTATAGAGGGACACCCAGTACGTATTGTGAAATATCCACTTATATATATCTTCAATTGATTTGGAACTACTGGAATATAATAAAAATAATAATAATCCTTGAATTTGGTATAGTGCCTTTTCACGTCTTCTAGACTGTCTCAAAGCACTTCACAGAATATACTGTAAAGTGAATTAACTGAGTATTTGTGGGTGAAATAAAATCATGTACTGTACTTTGAAAAAGTCTGGTGATAATGCAATGTAATTGTGCCAGGAATTTCTGTAGCTGTATTTTTAGCATTTTAATTTCTGGATTATAAATGCAGAGAAGCAGGAACAAGATGAGAGAATATTTCCACTTTTTAAAATGTGTGTCCACTGTATATAGTGTATACACAATATATATGTGTATAGATATATATATATACATACATGTGTGTGTATAGAGACCACATGGTATGTGGTATATATAAATATATATTTATTAATAAGTAGTGACAATATTGCTCACTTGGTAATATTGCCATTCAATCCTAAAGTCTTGAGTAATTTTTTTGACAAGCAAACAAATCAATTAGATTTTTGAATGTTGATCTGGGTCCCTCAGATATTTGACTTTGACAATACCAAATAGAGGGTAGTGACTTTTCCCAAATTTATGGTTTATTTCATGGGGTATAGCGTTCAAGGGAAACTTCTTTGAAAACCATTCCTGGGAAGCATAAAAACCATGAAAGATTGTCTGACTCTACCTGCAAAAACAAAGTCAACGTTAATAGGAAAAAGCTAGTAAAGCCGTGTGAGGGACTGAAATGAACTACCACAGATAACAAATTATTTTAGTTTCAGTTACTAACGCACGTGGAGCTGGGATAGAGACCCAGCACAGAGACCCAGTGATAGTAGATACCAAAATGACTTTTTCTATCAAAAAAAGATATGTGATAATCTGAATATTAGTGCCAAACAACAGAGTGGCAATCCCTGAGATTCAGGTTACTTTGCGTCCAAACTATGGTTAGTCCAACAGCATCGCGAAGAGATCAATAACTGTACACAATAACCGAAGACCAGGCTCTACGACTTGTGTTCATGTCGAATGTTTAAACAACTGTATTAGTGATGCAGATAGGTGGGAAGAGGCTGAAAGCTGCTTCCAACAATTCCAGCAACACTTGGTGCAAAGATCATCATGGCTGCTGCTTTATTCCATCCTTCCAAATAAGTGAGAAGGAAGAGGCCAAATAAATTGTGTGATATTAACTGCCAATGGATTCATTTGGAATGAATGGTCAGGAGAAGTGTTGGCGTTCCTGGAGAGACACATTTCGGGCAGTGTTGAACGATGAGGGTGGGTGTGTATTGTGTGTGGGGGAGGGGAGGCTGATTTAGGAGAAATTTAGTAAATCCTTTATCCTTTTAAAACAAATTCCTTTAGTGAAAAGATTTGATCAGTATCGAGCCAGGTGGGATGATTGAGAGCTTGACATGAATTTAGTCTTATGAGTGGATCAAGTGAACCGTTGCTCTCAATACAATATACTAATGATGTAATATAATATACTATACAATATAATATACTAACTATAATATACTATTATACTAACTATACATGTTGTAGCTTTGCTTGTAACCAAAGGAATGTAGACGTTTCGTCTTGATCCACACTCAACTGGGAGGACTCCTGTGGGAGGACTCCTATCAAAGCTATGGTAATTTGATTCGGCAGGTCCTTGAGCTATCACAAGGCTTCCGTCTAGACAACATTTGCAGTTTTTCCTCCTTCGGCCACGATATTCTATAACATCTGGACTCCTGGTCGGGAGGACTGTAGCTCCCGTGATAACCCAAAAAAACTGCCGGACTTTTATTGCAGAATATATTAGTGTAAATATATCTGTTTAGTAGTGTTTGTACTTTTCTCTGTCATTACTTTGTTGCAGGATAATAATAATAATCCTTGCATTTGATATAGCGCCTTATCACGTCTTCTAGAAGTCTCAAAGCGTTTCACAGAATATCCTGTGAAGTGAATTGACTGTATATATTTGTGGGTGAAACGCGGCAGCCAATTGCGCACAGCAGCGTCCCCCACAAACAGTCGTGGGTTGAAATGACCGATTTATTATTGTTTTTTCTTGAGGGATTATTATGTGGAGTAAGGAAACTTGCCCACGGTTTCACCCTGACCTGCCATACTTCATATGTTGGGGCTTAATTAAAGCATTTTTTTTTTTTAATTGACTGATGTCAGTCCAAATATCAGCCCAAATTATGTGAGGGTTGGACCCAAAACCTCCTGACTGAGGCCCGTGTACTGCCAGCTGAGCCAGGCTGATACAAACACACAGCAATCGTCCACAGGGAGAGAACCTGAATGGATGGGGAATGCGTCAAGTATACAGTTGGCTTTCCTGCTCTCCTTCACCCTACCCCCCGACCCCTCCCCTTGCCATCTTTCCCTTAATCCCACTTCCATGACTGTTTGTGGGATACTGCTCTGCCGTGTTTCGCCCACAAATATACAGTCAATTCTCCTACTCTTCTTCGTGCTACCCCCCCCACCTGCTCTTGTCCCTACCTGACTGTACAGCGCCTTGGGACGTCCTCTCGACACGAAAGACGCAATATAAATGTAGGTTTGGATTGATTGATATCGGAATTCAGTTCCAGGTGCAGATATAATGGGTTTTTGTTCATATCGTGTGTTCCACTTCAGATTTACAATTGTCGCCCCCCCCCCACCCCCCCCCCCCGAATACAAGATCTGCCTTTATTATATCACAGCTCTGCGTACACATTAACTGGAATGTCACGTCAAAGTCCACCTTAACCTAAAGCCAGGAAAGGACAGGATGGCTTCAGTGAGAATTGTCCGCGCGAGAGTTGTCTGAGAATATTTACCTTGAGTAAGAGCATATGATCAGGCGGAAACTATTTAGTGATATCGAGCTTGCTTTGCCAGTTCATCAGATGACAGCTGATATTTTAATCTCACTTCCCCATCTTTTCCCTCTATGCCTTATCGTGCTTCCTTCACATGTATCTGTCTCCTTTTTAAACATCCATAGGCCAGGCTGGGCAGTGGCTGTGCGTGGCAGGGAGGCCGAGGAGGGCAGGATTTAATAGTTTAATGCCTCATTCAAAAGACAGCACGTGTAACAATGCAGCACTCCCACCAGTATTTTGTTGACTCTGAATTCAGTTTGACTCGAGTTCTCCGTTCGCCCACACAATATACAGTGAGTTCACTTTACAGTATGAAGTGCTTTGATACGTCTCAACCATCGAATCATTCACTTCATTTCTACTTCATTATATTTTGTGACATTGAATGCTTCAGACCTGAGCTGAGGACAGGGAAGGTGGAGGGAATGGGGGGGATTAGGAGTTGCTGATGGTTCCATTGAAGAGGAGAGTCTTGAGGCAAGACTTGAAGGAGACCAGGGAGGGGGGGGGGAAGTGGGGTTGGGGTTGGGGTGGGGCGAGGTGGAGGGACTGTGGGATAGACTTCCAGAGGTTGGGGGGCAGAGTGGCTGAAGGCTCGCCCGCCAATGATGGAGTGGGTGGGTCGGGGGACGAGGAGCAGGCCAGAGCCTGCTGAGAGGAGGGAGGGGGGCGGGCAGTAATGGTATGAAGTCTAGAGGTGGTAGCTGGACCCGAACGGTCGCTGTGACCCAGAGACACAAGGGCAGCCAATCGAGCCAAGTCGACACCTTCCTTTGGAAACTGTACATGCAGCCGAGTGGAAAACAACAGGCAGACCTTGAAGGGCAAATGGATTAGCAACAAATCAATAGTGGGCAGAACTGAGCAAACCAAGACATGACTAGACCTTGAAAGACCGAGAGGTTAAGAAGAGATCAATAGTGACACCATTTAGCAAACAAACATAATTACAGAAGAGATCATTTTAAGAGAGAGAAAATCAAGAAGCAAAGTGAAGAACATCAGAAAATATATAAGTGAGGGAGAGAGAATGTTTATTTAAAATCAATCCCTAAGTGTGTGATTTTTAGATCAATCAAACTATGAGTAAGTTTTCACTAGGGAACAATAAGTGGAGCCTTTGATAATTTTCTACCTATGTCCAAAAATGGGAGCAATGATCTAGATTTAAGCGCTCTGAGACGCTACCCTGCCTGGAGGGCGCGAGATAAGAGCAAGTTGTTGTGGTTGTGGATTTGCAGCTAGTGGCCGCTGCTGTTTCCAGAGCAGCGTTTCCTGTGGTGGGTCTCAGTGACAACAACAACAACTCCTACGTGAGCAGCCGGTGATATTGGAAATGCCTTTGATGCAAACAACAGATCAGATCGACAAACCAATCGCTTTAACTTTGCTGGGAATACCAAAAACGCAAGTTGCTGAGAAACATCCAGCAGATCAGGCAAGACACCCTTCATCTGAGGAACGGTCGTGGATCCTAAACGTGGATTCACTTTCCTCTCTCCATAGATGCTGCCTGACCTGCTGAGTGTTCCCGGCAATTTCTGTTTTTGTTTCAGACTTCCAGCATCAGCAGTATTTTGCATTTGATTTGAAGGATTAAATCGTATTCCAACTTTTGTTCTTAAAAAGCTAAAGAAGAACTTTGTACTTAAAGTTTTGAAGGAAATGGTTTTGGGTGCCAAATATTGTCCAACCTTTAACCTGGAATGTGGGTAATGCATTTAACGCAGTCTCCGTGTGGGGCTGCTGGATTACCGGCCAGTTGTCTTGACAAGTTGTAATGGAATCAAGAGCTATGTCATGCAAATTCCTACGTTGGCGGAGATTTCCTCTTTCCCGCCCTCCTTTTTTGAGAGGAGTGTTTTAAGACCATTTCAGTTAAATGTTTTGTCATCTTGACTCAGTTCATCTGCCATTTAATTTTGTGGGTTTAAGGCCCAACACATTCATTAGAGGATTTCAGATCATGAACCAAGTTGGTGTTTCAACGTAAAAAGTGCCACATCAAACACGAGGAGCGATCTCATTACTATCAGGGAACATCTAAAGCAGGTGAGAGAATATAGATAGGTACTGTACTACCGACCAACATCTGAAAACATTTATTTTTAAATCATGAAACTATTTTCCAAGTGTTACTATTTACAAGTTTTGGTTTGTGAAACTAGAACTTGTCTTAATGTTTTATTCAAAGCATCGCTTCTGCTTTCAAACTGTTTCTTTCATAAACGTCACTGTAAATATAATTTTGTGTATATAGATTGGGATTTATAAATCGTGGAGTCCTCAGTACACTCTAACTGTGTAGCTCAGTGGTTAGAGCACTCGCCTTGCAAGTGAGAGTCCTGGGTTCAATTCCAGGCAGGTCAAGGTGAAACCTTGAGTAAGTTTCCTTACTCCACAAGTCTAATAATAATCCCTCAAAAAACAACAATAAATTGGTCAGTTCCATCCACGACTGTTTGTGGGGGACGCTGCTGTGCGCAATTGGCTGCCGTGTTACATCCACAAATCAACAGTCAATTCACTTTACAATATATTCTGTGAAGCGCTTTGAGACGTCTAGAGGACGTGTAAAACGGTATATGAAATGCAAATGATAAAAACATGATTTAAAACTTTAAATTTTTAAAGTTTGGTATTTTAGTGATGCTAGTGCACAAAGAATAAAAACTGGTTAATTTTGTTTATGGTACAGAGATGTCTCAGCCCTCAGTGCAGTAATGAACATGCTGTATATTACATTGTATTCTGTTCTCTTTCAGTGTTTTAAATATTTTGCTTTTTTTGGCTTCTTTTCATTCGTTAGCAACAACTGTTAGAAACTACGCTCTGATTTGTTCTGAAGCTATTTATGGGAAGGGAGGGGAAATCTTATCTGTGGTGTGTTTAACACAAACACAATTAGAAAATCCAGCAGATCATCATGTGGTATCAAATACAAGGACTGTTGTTATATAATAAAGCATTAGAGTCCTCCCTCCACGTGAGGTATGTGGGTTGGTGTGAGTAGACACACATGTGATGATGTAGGTGACGCTGATCAAGTGTGTCAGGGCAGGTTTGACATTTAACAACAGTATACGCCCACCAGCCTCGCCTCTTACATTCACAAACTAATTAGTCTGACATAAGTACATTCGTCATACCCCGAACTGTGAATTAATGCTTGGATTTCTAATTCTCACAGATTTCTAAACACACAGCGCCTTGGGACGTCCTCCTGACGTGAAAGGGTATACAAGTGTAATTTTATTGTTGTTGTTGTTGAATGGAAAAACATAACAAAACTTCAGTAAATCACAATTCTGACTTACCACTGACCCCCTTTTTTTTCCTTTTAAATAGAGTTTTAACTAAAAGGGAAGGAAATTGTGATTTTACTCTGGTTGAAATAAAGCATCGTAACCAAGCATTTAAAAAAAACTAATTTAGAATAGTAACATTTGTAGTGTAATTACTGAAGGGAAAAAACCTTTGAAAATGTTAACAAAAGCAGTGGTACATTACCATCATTACAGTCAGAGAATAACCTTTACAGGTGCTTTGTATTTCAGCTTGATATTTGAGAAAGGTTCTGTACAGTTTTCACCATTGAAATCCTCTGAGGGAATACTGAACGAAAACTATAATCAGATGTAATGTTTGCCTCATTGAGGGAATGAGCTGCCCCCGGGGAGGATGAAATAAAATGAGAAGCTGAATTTGTTCAAGGAAATATCTGTTTAGAATTCTCTCTCTCTCTCTCTCTCTCTCTCACGGTGCATTTGAAACAGTTCTGCAGGTTACACTTTGCCATAAATAGGGACCAAATGGAGCAAAGCCATTGATTGTTTACCCTGAGGGGATTGCAAATCTGTGTATCCTTAAAAACCAAATAAACTAACACATCCCTCAGGTACACCAAACCCCGAATAGCCTGAACCCGGCAAGTGGGGAGAGGAGGATCCACCGTCTGCCTTTACTAACATCTCTGTCTGGCGTCTCATACCCTTTGTCTTCCCTCCTGACTTTCTCGCTATCGTCTCGTCTCCATTATTCAGCACATTGTTTGGGCTGCTCTGTGCTGTGACAGGTAGTACTGTATTACCTCTTTGCCACCGGCCTATTTGCTCTCGTGGCTGGTTCCTGTTTCCGCAGCTCTGCCCCACATCCAGCCAATCTGGTTAGTGTAGACGGCAGCTCCAATGAAAAGCTGCTGCAAGAATTTTTACAATCGCACCGTTCCCGCAGCAATCACAGAAATACTGTTTATTACGATCTTCGGATGGGGGATACAGTGCGCGTCAGTGGGGTGTTGATGTCCTGCGGACTGTCCAACTGTGACTGCTGGGGTAAGAGGGAATGGCTTTGAAACACAAAAGAGAAGGAAGTGAACACTGATTAGAGCAGGGTTGCTCCTGTTGGACGTCTTGTACGTCTGCATCTCTTTAAATTAAAGTACAGAACGGTATTTAGTAAATTAAAATGGTGATCTCTTGGGTGAACGCAGATTCCTTTGTTGTGATTGTATTTTGAGTTTTGATGAGTTACCTCAGGATAATGTTTTGTTGATTATAATTAGTGGATAATAATAATCCTTACATTTGATATAGTGCTTTTTATATCTTCTAGACTGTCTCAAAGTGCTTCACAGAATAGACTGTAAAGTGAATTGACTGTGTATTTGTGGGTGAAATGGATGGTGAAGCTAACAACAACAACAACAACAAATTACATTTATAGAGCGCCTTTCACGTCGGGAGGACGTCCCAAGGCGCTGCACAGGAGGCGTGTGACCTGTATTATGTATCTGTATTCTGTATTATGTGCTACCTTTCTGTATTCATGTTTCTGCCACAGTTCATCCCTGCATTACCATCAATGGTAATGCAGGGATGAACTGTGGCAGAAACATGAATACAGAAAGGTAGCTGTCCTTTGGTACCTTATTGGATTTTTATTTGACTGAAATGGAAAGTATTCAATGCAAAGCACATATTTTAAACCATTTCTTTGACATTTAATGACATTGATTTAGAGTGTAAGGGGCAAGAATTCTTTCACGCACCATCTAAATTTCACAAAAATACACTCAGTTCACTTTCCAATATATCCTGTGAAGCGCTTTTAGAATTATATAAGGCGCTATATCAAATAATAATAATAAATGCAAGGAATATATTATGAAATTAATGGGGGCGAATTTCACCAAAGAAAAGGTTATTATCAAAGGAAATACCCAACAGACAAATACTTTTAATCGTTTTCAATTTGCACTAGCTATTTTCTTAATCTCAATCGCTTCTCTTTATGCTAATGCGTTTATGTGTTGATTGAATTTTTTTAAAAAACAGGTATTTGCTGTCTATATAAATGGTGTCTGTTCTGTAGAGTCAGATGTCTGTCTCCATGAGGGTTGGCTTTTGGTGAGGAGCTGATGCTTTAAACTGGTGAGAGACAATTTCAGGAAAGTTTAGTGTCTGTTGCTATTGCATGTTCCTGGAGGTCAAGTGACTGTGGATTGGATCTCAGCCAAGTTCAGTCGACTGTTTGTTGCTGAGTAGACTGAGTGCAATGCTCTTCTGGGAGTGAAGTCATCAGAGTGATCTGTCTGTGGGTGAAACATGGGTGAGAGATGGGGGCAAAATATTGCGCGACTAAGCATTGAATAAAAGCCCATCCTCTGTTGTTTCCTTGATTCCATAATAATTAATTTACACTGAACCACATCTGCCACGTGTTAGCCCTACTGACTAAACGATCCACATTCTAGCTCTGGCTATTTCAGTGACCCACATTGTAATTGTTATGTACAATAATACTGCATGTAGAACTGATAACCCATTCTTCCCAGGGAACACTGTATCTGCGAGCTGTGTGTGCAGTGGAACCGTGCGTGTCAGGATTGTACCTGTTCCAAGGGTTTATGTTGAGGACTGCACGAAATTTGCCTCTCTGCTTTCACGGCAAATAAGATATATTGAACGCAACCTTGATTGTACTGTCGAGGATAGCCCTGCTTAATGTTTATCAAAATCTCCTCATTAGAGAATGTAATATTTCCACAGCCCGGGATGCTGACGAGAGAGAGAAGTGGATTCATGCTTTAGAGGAAACAATCCTTCGTCACACTCTGCAGCTTCGGGTAAGCTCAAAGCTCTTCTGATTATGATATTGGAAAGTGCATCTATATCTGCAGCCATTATATGTTGGAATATTTCCAGTGAAACCCTGAGTTGAGTCTCAAGGCAATGCGGCATTATATGCTGGTGTGAATACAGTATAAACCAGTGTTACTCTAAACTTGGTTTGAATGTAAATGGATACAGCTGTCTGTGGGTGTTTTCAATGGTACATACATTAACACTGTTTCCCACACAGCAGCATTCAGATGTGGGCCAGGCTCCTTTTCCCTGTGGGAGAGGAGAGAATTCATATTTATTCATATTTATTTTCTGTTCCATGTGTTCGTTCTTCCTCTTGATTCACCATTAGCGGAAGATACAGGACAGGAAACTAGATCTAATCTGGCCAAATTATCTCCTCCTGCATCATCTCTGACTTCATCGCCAGTTTGTCCGGAAACAGCAACAATAACACAATGATATGTGCAGAGTGCCTTTCACATCGGGAGGACATCCCAAGGCGCTGGACAGTTAGTGTCTAGGTCCCGAGCTGGGGGAGGGTGAGGATCAGGGAGGGTGGAGGGAAGGGTTGTTGGCGGGTGACCAAAGGCTCTTTTGAAGGAGGCAGGAGAGAGTTAGACGGAGGGACTGTGAGACGGAGCTCCAGAGGTTGATGGCCAATGGTGGAGCAGGCAAGGCTGGGGACGTGGAGCAGGCCAGAGCCCACTGAGCAGGAGGAGTGGGCAGGTTGGTAGGGGGCTAGGAGTTCGCGGAGGTGGGTGGGGTGAGCGATGCCATGGAGGGGTTTGAAGGTGAGGACCAGGATCTTGAACTGTATCCTCTGGGTGATGGGAAGCCAGTAGAGTCCAGTGGGGGTGGGGGTGATAGGGTCACGGAGAGGACACGGACCGCAGAGTTCTGGATGTTGTGAGCCCGTGGAAGGAGGAGTTGGGGCTGACAAGGAAACCAAGTAGCAAATGTAAATGCAGAATACTCGTTAGAAGGTTGGAAGGAGCAGACTTCTCAATGGCAAGCGTTCTGGCAGCAGAGGCTGTGTCATCAGACACACCACCACCGGCGGCCAGCACGTGTTACTGAGCTGGTGATGGGAGCTGGGAGTCACACCAGCTGGTTTTCATCAATTTGCCAAACAAGTGCCCTGAGACACTGCTCTGCGGGGAGGGTGAGATACAAGTGAGAGTTGTTGTTGTTGGCAATTGGCTGCCGCGTTTCGCCCACAAATATATACAGTCAATTCACTTTACAGTATATTCTGTGAAGCGCTTTGAGACTTCTAGAAGACGCGATAAGGCGTTATATCAAATGCGGGGATTATTATTATTATTATTATTGTTAGTTTGTCAATGTGGTGAATCCAGAAGCTCGAAAGCTGCAACTGAGAAGGTCCGGTGTATTCGCAAACCCAAATGGCAGAGAGGTCCAGGGAACACATCAGGGAGAAGTTGAAACAGGGCAAACTAATCCAGCGTGTGAGAGCAGTGATCAGACCTCTTTCTCTCTCGCAGCTTTATGTCTCTTTGATTTCTAAGCTTTTCTTCTTCTTTTCTGGACCGTTCCTTCATGATTTCAGTGCGTCATCACAGACATTCCCATTGACCCACTAGCCAGCTAAGGGGTGCACTTACCTGCATTATTAAAGTGACTGGATGGAAGCTTCTAAACAGTATCTTGGCTTTTACTCCCAACTCTTGACATTCCACTGGTTTGAAGACGAGTGGGTTGGGTGTATGGGGTGAGAGTGATGATCAGCTCTGCTCCAGTGCTGATGGGAGGGAGGGTATGTTCCTGGCCCACATATATGAATTTCTCTGTTCAAAGCTATCTGAGCACTCATTGTCAGAGTAGCTTGCTTGAAATGCTAATCGCGGCTGAGATTTTACCCTGTGGGATCTGTGGGTGTATTTATTTTGAAAGGGAGGCAAGTTATTTTCTAAAAACTTATTAGACTTATTAACTAAAAGTTATCAGAGTGATTCTACAGCTGTTCAACCTTTCTGTAGTAAATATGAATCTGAATTCCTAATACATCTCCACACGCTTACATTGTGAAGTTTGCAATACCAAGAAGTGTCTGTTTGGAGTGAAATGTAACTGAAAATTTAATGTGTACTACTGTATTAACAGTTACTTTGGAAACACATTTGGGGAGCAACAGCCTGAGTTTAAAATACAAGCAGTTTCTGGGTTAATCCAGACACTGGAAAAGCACCTAAACCACCATCTGCCGTGATATTAAACACTGTAATCTTCTTAAGACCCCCATTACCACAACACTGCCATTGGTTGTTCTGTGTGTACACTTTATATTTGATGAGATCATTTGTGCAGTGTTTAAATTTACCAGGTAACGATCAGTTTTGCATTGAATGCAAACAAAGCCCTGGAATTGGTTTATTTTACGTTCTCTTCAGGATGTTGTGAATCAGTGAATGTTTTATTTAATGCTTGTGTGGTCGCAGTATAAAAACATTTTTGAGCATCTGCCATACCATTGGCATGTCTTGTGCTGTCAAAGATGATCAGTGAGAGGTGGGGGTTAGGCAAGTGCAATTTCATGGCGTTTGATAACGTGCGTTTCACATCTTATCGACGTCTCAAAGCGCTTCACAAAATGTACTGTAAAGTGAATTGACCGTATATATTTGTGGGCGAATCGGGCAGCCAATTGCGCACAAACAGTCGTGGATTGAAATGACCGATTTTATTATTGTGTTTTTTTGGACGGATTATTGAATGAATAATCCGTCTTGACTCTGTTCCATGTGGAGGAGCATAAAGTATTTAATTGCTGAACCAGTTTAAATTGAGGAATTCCAATCGTATCATCATCGTCTAGTACAGCAAGGCAAACCAGAGCAGACTTCATTTCCATGTGTCCTGGTTAATTCCACTTGCTTCCACTTCTTCTGTTAACAACAAAGAAAACAAACAAACAAAATGCATGTAGGCTTTTTCCATCTTATTAGATAATATAGATTTAATTCAAGGTAAACTGTTTAAATTCCCTTGAAAAACACACTGAGAACCTTATGAGTGAGTGTGTGTAAAATGTCGAATGCTTGGTACAAGCGGAGCCCACAGACCATTCATCCATCCTCGTGCCTTAGTTGCTGTCTTATTCCACTCGTAGGTTAAATGATTTGGACATTTGAGATTTATACTGTCAACCAATATATCTACTTAAAGAGAAATCAATGGTTTAATTGTGTTTTGTTGAATTGCTGTCAATTGAAATTTACCTTCAATTAAATCTATTGTATTTAATAAGATGGAAAAAAAATCCTATATGCTTTTGTGCATTTTCTTTATTGTTAATACATAGAATAAGTCGAAGGAAGTGGAATTAACCAGGACACATGGAAACGAAATTCGATCTCGTTTCAACGAAGTATCCTAAAGTGAAAACCAAAATTAAGGCATATTTTTTGAATTGAGAATATGGTCTTTTTTAAAAATGTTTTTTGTTGTTGTAATGCTGCTAGTATATCAGACCTGCCACAAAGTAATCTTATATTTACCAAGTTCAGAGACGTTGCTACAGTATCAACAAGTTAAATTACTTTTGTATAGCGCCTTTCACGTCAACAGACAGTATTTCAGAACCGAGCTGGGGGTTAGGGATTGGGGAGAGTGGAGGACAGTGAGGGGGAAGGAGGTTGATCGAAAGCATGGTCGAAGAGGAGGGCGTTGAAGTGGGTGTTGAAGGAGGCAAGTTATGGGGGGAGACGCAGGGACTTTGGGATGGAGTTACAGAGAGGTTGGGTTGGTATGAAACACACTGCATAGTACCATTGTCTACTTGAGAAGCTGACCACATAGTCACTTGGGTGTAAGATGGAGCTATGGATCACCATTAGAATCAGTTCCCTTGCTGTTCCTCCTCAGTGTTGTATGTTGCATGGAGCTCCTGTGGCTCAGTGGTTAGAGCACTTGCCTTGCAAGCTGGGGAGACCTGTGTTCGAATCCAGGCAGGTCAGGGCGAAGTTTCTTTGCTCCACACGCTTAATAATAATCCGTCCAAAAAAAACACAATAAAAAAAAATTGGTCATTTCAATCCACGACTGTTTGTGGGGGACGCTGCTGTGCGCAATTGGCTGCCACGATTCGCCCACAAATATATTTCCAGTCAATTCACTTTCCAGTACATTCTGTGAAGTGCTTTGGGACGTCGATAAGATGTGAAAAGCACGATATCAAATGCCAGGATTATTATTATTATGTTTCTAAAGCTGTAACTTATTACCCCTCACTCCTGTCAGAGTGATGTATGTACCCTCTCTGTTCTCTTTGTGTTCTGTTTCAGTCAATGTCACTCACTCAAAGCCAACCTGGTGTCTTAATGCCTTGACAAGAAGAAGGGAATGTTTTGTTTGATAAATTGTAAATTGAATACAAAGAAAAACAAACGGAGAGAGAGGTCAACTGTGAGAATAAACCATAATGTTTAGTTTTGTTTTTCACTCTTGCATTTTAATCATAGTGCATCGCAAATACAATGGGATCTTCTTGTTGAATGATTTATTGCTGAACTGAGGCACAGAGGGTTTACTGAATTCATCATTATTATTACAGTACTACCGATGGATCTGTACTTTCCTCCAGTTGTTGCAACTGGGAGAAGTTTTAGCTTTTTTTTGCCAACATGTACAGAGTGTTGTTTGATTTGTGAATGGTGATCAGGAAAGTCCCTGGGAATCAATAGGCCAAGGTTGGTCACCTCCTCCTTTTGGCTGTTGGTGTTGGTGTGGCTGTTGTTGAGGGAGCGGCTGTGGGCCTGGCTCCTTGCACAGTTTGTGCTGATGATTTCACCTGCTGTCATTAGGGAATGTAAGTCTTTGAGGCTGTTTAATTATCTGAGTCAATCCTGTCTTTATACGCAGCTCAAAATATTCCCCCAGGACTGAGCCTGGGGGAATGGTACTGATAGTCTGACTTCCTGTTGATTCTGTATACGGATGAACTCATCAAATGGCGCTGGAGATAATGTGATTGACAAACGCAGGGTCAGAGATGCCTGATGTTCAGGCCCACCCCCTGGGCTCCTCAGCTGCTGCCTTGCCCTGACATCTCCCCACACACTGACAGGAGACCTTTGCTGCCATTATTTTATGAAACGTGGCTGAGCTGCTACTTTGGCTTTGCACTACAGCGGTCTCCCAAGGTTTTCTGTAGTCCCAGTAATGACCTGGGTCCAACCTATCTGAGTAGTCTGACCTCATTACTCAATAAGGCCTCACTGGGTTTCTGTGCCAATGAATATGGAAATAAAAAATGACCGACCCAGCTGGAGGGAACTGGACCCAGCCGAGAACTCTTGTTACTGAAGGGAAATAACTGAGTTTAGGCAGGGATCTGGTTGTTGAGCTTTGGGCATGAACAGTGTTGACCATGGCATACAGAAACGGGAAGGAAACTGATGGTAAAAAAAACAATATCCTTCACGAGGAGTGTTCTGAAGGTACCCCCCCTCCACTGGAATTATATTGTGACTTGCACACAGATTAAATGTTGTATTCTGTGTAAAGCTCCTGTGGCTCAGTGGTTAGAGCACTTGGCTAGCAAGCTGGGGAGACCTGTGTTCGAATCCAAGCAGGTCAGAGTGAAACCTTGGGCAAGTTTCCTTACTCCACACGCCTAATAATAATCCCTCAAAAAAAAACACAATATTAAAATTGGTCATTTCAATCCACGACTGTTTGTGGGGGGGACGCTGCTGTGCACTATTGGCTGCAGTGATTCGCCCACAAAGTATATATACGGTCAATTCACTTTACAGTCTATTCTATGAAGCGCTTTGGGACGTCGATAAGATGTGAAATGCACTATATCAAATGCAAAGATTATTATTATTATTATTATTAAGGTGAAGAACTTTACACTCGCAGAAACGCTCCTGCAATCCCAGTGTTTTCCCACCTTGAAGTAACTGCAATTTTGTCTTTTGATTTTTCTTACTCTGAAGAATTCTGAGCTCAGTAACTCCTTGGCACCAGCTACTTTACTCAGCAGTAATAAATTAATCTTTCCCATTGATAGTGGGACCTTTGCTGGAATAAATCCCTGCAGAGAAACAGTTTCTATACTTGATGTTAGTTACTTGGGAAATGAGTTGGGACATATTTCCCCACTTTCTCTCCCCCCTTTTCCCCTTCCCTCCCTTCCTCGTCCCTCTTACCCCCCTTTCTCCCTGATCTTGCCCCCCACCCACCTTTCTCTCCCTCTCTCCCGTACCCCCCTTTCTCCCCCCTCTTCCTCCCTGACCTTACTCCACCTTTCCCTCCCTCTCACCCCTTACCATCTTTTCCCCCTTTCCCCCCTGGCCCCATTTTCGGGAATGTTTGTGGGACGTTGCTGTGCGCAATCTGGCTGCCGCGTTTCGCCCACAAATATACAGTAAATTTTCCTACTCTCCTTCACCCTGCCCCGAACCCTCCCCCACTGCTCTTGTCTCTACCTGACTGTACAGCGCCTTGGGACGTCCTCTCGATGTTAAAGGCGCTGTATAAATGTGAGTTTTGATTGATTGATTGATTGATATTTACTTTCCTGTGAGTCTTGTGAGTTGCTTTGAGACCTTTTCCTGTTGTGAAAGCTGCTATGCCAAGTGAAAGTGTTTTGCATTATATTAATATGTTATAACAATCAAGTTATTTTTAATCCTGAATTGCTTCCTGCTCCGATCACATTCCCCCGATGCCCTGCATCTTTTTATGAACTATTTTTCACACATTTCCTTACGCCATCCAATTCATTTTTAAATGTTTTTGCCGACCACACTCTGAATCTAGCCATGGTAAAAGCATTCGCATTCTACAATCCTCTGAATTAAAGCAATCTCTGAATTTCCCCTCTTCATTTCTAACCATGAAAATACTGCGTTTTGCTTTGGAATTATTTCAAGCTGATACGCGTGGTGTAGAGTGCCTGCTCATATGTAAATCCTGTAAATCAGATCAGATGTGGAAATCCCAGACCAATCTGAATAAGCTCTTATAAAATGCATGTCCTTCATCCAATCAGGTAAGCTGCTGTGTACAGCTTCTGAAATTCACAGCTTAGCAAATAAAGGAAGTACTGTTCTCTACGACTCTCCCTGGCACACACACCATGGTCAAAGCTGCTTGCACCACACACACACACACACACGCCTTTCAAAGTTGTTAGTTAGGGAGGGAGAGAAACCATCAATTTGATGAAGAATCTCCAGCAGGAAACCGAGAGTTACATTTGGAAGAAAGTGGGTGAAATCGATGGCAGTGGAAGGCTCCACTCAAGTAAGTTTCAAAGGCTTTCTGCTCAGCAAGTAGGCCGTGTTGCACTCCGTGTAGCTCTTGTGTTGTTTGGTATCTCTGCCTCGTAGCTTCACAAAGAATCATTGCCTGATTTGCTGAGTGTTTTCTGTAGGTTGTTGCCGGCTGGTTGTACAACATTTCTGATTTAAACTGCTCAGGAGTCAAGCCTGCAGCAATGCTTTCTGTGTAAGGCGTGCGTCACTGACCACTCCAATCACTCTGTAAGAAATGCACCAATTCAAAGAATGCTATTTACAGTATGTTGTTTTGCATGAAATGGGAGAAAGAGGCAATTTAGCCTGTTCCTTTCTTCTCTATTTCCCCTCCCTCTCTTTCCCCTCCCCCCCTCTTCCTCCCCTCTCTCCCCCCCCCCCCCCCCACCCACACTCCATACCACAGGAAAGGTGTTGTGAATTTGTTGAGGCAGAACAGCGACATCTGTAAATATTTAACTTTAGACCTTGATACCTTATTAAAAGCACGTTTGACTTGTCAAGTGACTCCAGTATATATTTGAGGCATTGCTAAGTGACTGGGCTGTACTGGGGCCTCTCTGTCATTGGATTTTAACTCTTTGACAAGTGGGTTCTTTCACTGGGTCCATACTCTTTAGCCACTGTTTTACGAAAGCTTTTCTGAGTAACAATTTACTAGCTTTCAACCCAAAGTTGCTCTCACCTTCCGTGTTTAAGATATAGAACTGTTGTGTATATGCGTGCGTACTTGTGTTCTGTATGTAGTCTTATCCTCCCAACTGTTTCAAAATGGGTCAAAGTTTGTTGTGTTGAAGCGATCTCTTGAATCTTTCCCCCTGCAGACACTACTACCCTGAGCGTTATCTATATAAGTGTGAGCTTGTGACCGATCTCTGGGTTGAGAATTCTCAACTATTACAGGACTTAAAACACATAGAAATTGTCAACTAGGTGTGGCCTTGTAACCTATACATCCGCTGCCACTGTGGCCTTGTTGCTTATCACTGTTTTGTTGGTGGTTTGAGGAATATTTTGCACAGTGGCCAACAAAACACACACACCCCTGACCACTGTGACAGAAACACTGCAGCAAACAAGGTCACAGATAAATCTACTCAACTTGTTCTCAGAATTTTAAAACATTTACTACAAAGGGGATTTGAGGGCTTACCTGCTTCTTAACCTGAGAAAACCTTGTTGAGCTTTGATCAGAGATAAGTTTGTTTTTCACACATCTCAAGTTAATGCTACAGATCTGCCCTCCTTGTCTAATGTCAATCTCACTGCTACGTTTATTAACCCTAACCAGGCATAGCTTCATTGCTGTGATACTGCTAATCTAGGCCTACAAACAACAGCAACAACAACAAAATGACATGTATAGAGCGCCTTTCATGTCAGGAGGAAGGGGAGGGGTTATGGTCAATAATCCACCAACAACAACAATAACAAAATTGTACTTATACAGCGCCTCTCACTTCAGGAGGACATTCCAAAGCACTGAACAGTCAGGTCGGGACCCAAGCGGGGGGGGGGGGGAGGATCGAGGGGAAGGGGGAGGAGAGGGCGAGAGGGGGAAAAGTTAGTGGGGATCAAAGAGGAAGGTCTTGAGACCGGCCTTGAAGGAGGAAAGGGAGGAAGCGAGGGGGAGGGGCTGCGGGATGGAGTTCCCCAGTGTGGGGGCGGAGAGGCTGAGGGTTGGGGGTGGACGACAGACGACCAAACGCATGAACTACACAATTCCTCAAAACTACTCATCTGAAATCAATTTTGTTTTGAAATGTTAAAACTTGGATTTGGCAGTTAATGTGTTTAACAGCTTATATTCGTATGGAGAAAAAAATTGTAGAATGAAGCTTAATAATAAATTATTTGTGTTTTTAAACCATTTTATTCCTCAACCCTTCATTATATTCCTAACACATTTAGACCCATTTAAACTAATTCCACTTCCATTAATTGTAACCTCTACAGTTTACAGTTGCTTGCTTCAGAAACACTTTCAGTTCAATGTGGTCTATTTCGGATGAGAACAATTTGAGGAATTGTGTAGTTCATGTGTTTGGTGGAATATAGACTATAATATATAGTTGACTGAATTAACTGTTAGCCCAGCCATTTCAGAAGAACGTTTAAACAGTCTCCAACCTCTGTAACTTCCAAGCTTGGCATCTGAGAATCCTAAATCACAATAATTCAACTAATACAAGTTGTTGCAGCCATTCCTTAACAATTTCAGAAAATCAGCTTCCAAATCAGAATTTTCTCAAATTCTGAAAGATAAATTTTAAGCTCTTTTCAGGCCTGATAGTTCCAGACAAAATGCGTTGCATTTTAATGCCTTTTTAATTGAGAAAAATAATTGCATTTTCAGAGATATTGTCCGTACTCAGCAAATCTCTGTGGACTTTCTGACCAGCTCTACAGTAGGGTCTGCACCATTAACATTCCTTGAAGTGGATCAGGAAGATATCAGCCATTTCCTGATGTGTCCTTGGGAATAGAAACATAGGAACAGGAGTAGGCCATTCAGCCCTTCGAGCCTGTCCTGATTCCTGTGGCTCAGTAGTTATAGTACTCGCCTCGCAAGCAAGATGACTGGGTTCAGTTTCCGGGCAGGGCGAAATGTTGGGCAAGTTTCCTTACTCCACATGCCTTTATTTACAGTACAGCTTCTTTCTGAAACTAAACTCCGTGGTAAAGGGGACATTCATAGACACAGTTTGAAAAAACCTTTTTGCTAATACAAACCTGCTGTTCATTGAGAACCATGCTATTCGGATGGACTCCACACAGTAGCGAGTTACGGTTTCGTTCTTAGTGAGAAATGATGCCAGCGGTTTTGAGGCCAAGGAAGTAACGAGACAATCATTCACAAAAAATTCAACATAGAAAAACTGAGCTAAATATTACTGACTTCTGACTTTTAACATCACAGGGCAGTAACTGGTGAGGAAGGCCCGACATTAAATGAGTAACGGCTGCCAATGTGTTTAGTAAGAATACGCTTGTGTTTCCCTGCCAGAAGGAAATAAAATGTGTTTTATTTATACTGTAACATTCATTTCAAAATCTGACTAGCAATGTAAAGATGGCGTATTCCCAGTCCTCTCGCCAGCCTTTCCCTTGGCCACTGGCGTGACTGTCCCAAGATACTCAGACAATCGGACGCATTTGTCACCTTCACTGACATGTCCATCTGAGAGTCCAGCTTACACCAGTGGCTTTAGTTGGAAAGAATTGTTTTGAACCTGTCTCCTACAGCCACCATGTTTATACTGTGCGCAATTGGCTGCCGCATTTCACCCACAAATATACAGTCAATTCACTTTACAGCATACTCTGTGAAGCACTTTGAGACATCTAGAAGATGTGAAAAACGCTATATCAAATGCAAGGATTATTATTATTATTATTATTCAATGACTGGCATCAAGTTGTAATACAGATGAGATAATGTTCAAACAAAAGACTTGAAGTCTTTATGATTTATTTATAATTAAAGTAGTTCTTAAAGGACTATTATTTAAATATAAATTATTTTAGTTTATTATAAACAACATTTAAAATGCTTGGAATGAAATTCTGTGCTTCATTAAACACTTTAAATTTTATTGCTAATCTCTGGGGTAATTATTTAATGCAAACTATCCACCCCAAATACTATTATGATAGCAAATAAGAAATGGTGAATGACTTTATGTTTCCTTATCTGCCATTTAGGATTTAAACAATCCTAAATAAACATACTTGCCTAGAAAACCCAGATAATCAGTGGTATTTTGAACAAGTGTCACTAACGTTATTAAATTCAAATTGTATTTAAATTAAAGGCCTAATTTGTTTGCATTATTATTGACTCAGCTCTTTTATGTTTCTTTGTGATGTTTCATCTCTTCCTTCCAGGGCATTGCAGCAAACGGGACAGCGGGAATGCTGGCTAATTTCAGTTTCTTCCCCCTATTCCTTGAGCTAAAATCAAGTAGCTTAGATGAGACAGATATTGAACCCAGCACCCATCTTGTTCTGTGTAGTTTTATGCCATGCTATGTGTTGCTTTAAGCCATTGAGTAACTGTGATTTTTTTTTAATGAACTTTGTTATTTAAACATTTGGGTTTAACAGATGCCAATTTACTAGGGTGCTGCCTCCATGTTTGCTTTTGCTTCTTCTAAATAATTGTTGAATGTAATTTTGGATTGGACAGATTCTGGGTGGGAACAATAAGAAAGCTGCCCTACCATTTCCTCTACAGATACTTCTCCATACTTTCTGTGCCTGCATGACGCTTCCTCTAGCAATGGGATTTGTTGCTTGGGTTGGATTAGATTTGTTGTTATATCTGATTCTATTTGATGATGTCACAGTCCATTCACGTTTCCCTGTGTTTACCATCTGATTTTGTTGTCTCCTTTTCAGGGTGTTGAAACTGGCTTTGTTCCAAGCGTTCAAGATTTTGATAAAAAGCTTGCTGAAGCTGATGCCTATTTACAGATTTTAATCGATCAGTTAAAGGTAAATAATCTGTTCTTTTGTTTGGGAAGAGGGGGAGAATCTGTAGGACACTCACTAAAGTAAACTCACTGAAGTTCCCACATCAAGCATAATCAATCATGAATACCACTAAGCCACACACAATTTACATTTATACAGAAAGAGTCTCAATACCAAACTCGATACTGTGAGCCACTGAAAATCAAGTCAAAAGGAATTTGGAAATGACAAAAGCACAGACACAGCAGGATTGTGTAAAGCTTGAAGCTCAGTGTGTTGTACAGTGAGATCCAGAGATTGAGTGTGGCAGCTGAAGGCTCGGCTTCTGATCCCGGAGATAATAAAGAAACATTCATTGATTACACACAGGGAATGGTGAGGCTGGGGAAAGATTGGAGACAAGGATTTTGCAAATAATCGCTTGAGAAACAGAATGTTGTGTGGAGTTGGAGAGTGGAGGTTGACAAGAATTGGTGGCCGTACTTTCAGCCTCTATGCCCCAAAGCTCTCGAACACTCTTCCACTATCCCTCCGCTTGTGCTTTCCTTCCTCATCTTTAGGTTACACCTCAAGACCTTCCTCTTCAACCGTGCCTACGGTCAATCCCTCCCCCCATTCCCCCCCCTCTGTTACAGTTAAGTGCTCTGTGGCGCTATCCTGTGTGAGGGGCCCTGTGTAAATACAGGGTGTTGGGGACAGAACTTTGTTCACGTGATTCTGGGTGAGTTAAAGATTGAGATCACTGACCTAGAGGATTTAAGGCATGGATTAAGGATTTCAGCCGCAGTTTTGATGAGATAGGAACAGGGATTCCATTCCTCCTGATGGATTTCGTTGTAGAGTTTGAATTGCAGATCTGTATAGATTAGAACACAAGTGGTTTGCCACCAAGTTCAGCCAGAGCAGGAATCCCATGCGCTTAGTGAGTCAGCCAGAGGTGTGTCGATGCCAGTGAACACAGTGGCTTTGGTATTAGCGACATTGAGTTGGTTTAAATACAGCCCCGTATAGATTAACTCAGGTCAGGCGTTACAGTGCAAACACAACTGTATTGTAATTATTATGGCGGGTTCTGTGAACAGATTTAAATAGTTTTGTGTTGTAAACAGCTCCGTTCACAGACTCTGCGTGGACATTGGGATAAGGTAGAATTGAGGTTGGCTATTGTATGCAAAATTCAACAGTGTAACAGTGTAATGCACAGCAGATTTAATGTAGGTTCCAATTGTGTTCACTATTCTGTGTTTGGGCCTGGGGAGTCTGTCGGCTATTTAGTTTAGTTTAGTTACCATAGTAGAGAAACGAGGAGGCCCTTGGGGGGAAGATAACGTCCGGAATCAATCTCCATTTGTTTGTTTTTAATGCTTTCAGTTATTTGATGAGAAGATCAAAAATTGCAATGATGATGAACACAGAAGGGTAAGTTTCTACATTACTGACCCATTCTTTTAACACAATGGCTGTTACATTTTGTGCAAAAAGTATATTGAAGACAGATTATTGAATGGGTAGAAGAGAACATTTAACCTTGTTTTGCAGAAGTAAACATCCGCACACAAATATTCTCTTTTGGCAAAAATAAAGCACATTTGTAAACTTAAAGAATGGCTTTGAGCAGCTGATGGTTGGGACGGGGAAAGCAGCTGGAATTCATGTGCGTTTTCCTTTTATTTCCAGAAAATTGAAAACCTCAAGGAAGTAACATGTGTAAGTGTATCTCTGTGGAATGTGCGTTTTTTGTACATTGGATTGATCTGATTCAGCAAATTTCTCTTTAATTTGCTTAATTTTAGAAAACTAGAAAACCGCCTGATCTAGGCAACCATTTTTCTCATGTAGAAAGATATAATTTGAGATGTCTCGAAGGTATGATAAGAGACTATATCAAATCAAGGATTATTATATTCAGTGTATATATATATATATACACACACGTATGTACATATGCTAATTGTACCCTTTGCAACTTGTAACCAAAGGATCTGAGCCTGGGGACGTCCTCCTGACATCAACAACAACAACAAAGCCAGGGGCTATACAAATATAATGTTGTTGTTGTAGATTGACACACAGACAGACACACATTTCATCAGCAAATAACACAAAATAAAAATAACTTATGAATGATAGGAGATACCTGAAAAGTAAACAGATATGCCCATGTCACTCCCAGTTGCAAGGCCTTTCTGTTGAGGTACAAATCATATCTCTACATGATCAATTGGTTATTCAGATCCTTCTTGAATCACAGACAGACATTGTTATTTTATTAGTATGTATCATATATATATATATACTATATGGATATATATCTGTATATATACTGTACATATGAAAAGAGGCTGGAGGAAAATCTGTCATTTGTAATTGACTGTAGTAGAGATGATTTTCAAAAAAAAAGTAAATTCTGCATTTAATGAAAAGTGCAAGTTTGTGTATCTGCTAAAAAGCCAACAGTATAGTGCAGTCCTATTGCACATTTGTTTGCGAGCTCCACCACATGATATGAAATTAGTTTTAAATGTTTGTTTTGTTTTTGCAGAGCATGGTTGAATCAATTAAACACTGTATAGTGTTACTGCAGATTGCCAAGGTAAGATAACCAGAATAATTTGATTAAGTAACAAAATTGCCTTCGGGTACATATTTCTACAGTTCAGGAATTTACCAGATAAGAAACCAGTTGTCTTTAGCTTTGTTGAAAGTCATATACAAATGTTTAATTTATAAAGATGAATAATCTAAATACATCGTAATGCTATCTCTGTGGCCTTTTCATAATTGCTCAGTGTAGGTTTGTATAACGCTCATTGCTTTTTTAAGTCATTGCTTTTATTGCAGTCAGTTTGTGTTGGTTGCTCTCATGTAGATTAAAATGGATGAGAAGTGGGAGTTGAAGGTTCAATATATCCAGTGGCCTCTCTCTGGTGACATTTCCTCACCCGGGAACAACAGACACAGAGCCCCCTCCGCGTACTAAATATGCAACAAAAAAAAGCCTTTGTGGTTAATATTTGTTTAAATATCTCAATTATTTTCAGTGCACTTCAGGTCTGTTGCGTTTATTTCTCATTGAGGCCAAGCGGGTGGGGTGTCAGCATTAACCTCAACTCATCCCAGTGGTTTAGTGTTTTCTGCCCAAAGCCCAAAGGATCATTTCAAATTGGTTGTTTTTTTTGCCCCTTTTTGTTTACTAGTTGTAAATAGAGGTGAAAGGTGGTAATTTAGAGAATCCAGGTTCTCGCTGTTTGGCGGCTGCCAATGTACTAATTAGGGTTTGCCATCAATAGAGTGTATTTAGGTTCTCCAAAGAGTTTTAAGAGAGGATGCGAACATTCCAGAAATAGCTTCCAATATGAACACTCTTTGAGATTTTATTGGTGGGGGTCAAATCAATGTCACTGCACCATGATTATGTGGTTACCAGAGGGCACTAACGAGGCTTCCATCCCATCAGCCATTGTTACTGAGGCCTTAGGATTTGTCCTATAAATTTGCTTACAAACGAGGTACAGTATTGTTTTACAACAACAACAATGACATTTGTACAGCGCCTGTGGTATTGAGTAGTAGTGGAGAATGACTGTTTGTGTCCCCATTTCACCCACAATTCATTTAATAGTATATTCTGTGAAGCGCTTTGAGACACGGTCTTGAAGACGTGAAAAGCGTAATATCAAATGCCAGGATTATTATTATTATTATCTTTCTTTGAGTTTGTCCGCTCAGTGTCTTGTGCCTGAGGCAGCAGCGTTCCCGGCACTCCCTGCGTTCCCTCCGCAGTCTGCTCGCTGTGTAATGCGATTTGCATGTTGTGTTTAATTTGGTATGTGGTGAGTTGACTGTTAAATGCTGCCTTGCCATCGTGGCACTGCTCACAGCAATCCTGGTGTTCATGTCTTTGCTTTCAGGAATCGGTGCTCGCTGTTCATACGCATTATTATGTAACTGCTGATAATTTGCAAATACTGCGTATCTTGTTTCTTCCTATTATAATTTAAGTGCTGGGCGAATGTGGGGAGCTTGGCGTTTGAGGTGTGCCGTATAGATCTCTGCACTCTCCGTGTGCTACTGCATTGGCAATAACTTTGTCATTGGTGACTGTAGGGATGGGATGGGATGGCCGTGAAAGGGATCAGGAATGCCCTACTATTAGAACAGATAATTCACTGAAATCTGCTTTATCCCAGATTAAAGTGGGACCGTTGCAATTGCGATTTGGAAACCTCCCACACGCTGCAGTTGGAGACATTAGCAAGCAGTGTCTCAGCCAGAGAAATTACTTGTGACACTTGAGTAATAAATTATACACATGAAGAATATTTTTTCCAGTATTTAATTTATTTGCATTAGGTTTCTTCCAGTTGAGAGGATGGTTTCTGCCAGTTGAAAGGTCGATAAACCTTTAGTGTGTGCACAAGAGCAGGCCAGGATTGCCCTCTCTCCCCTCCGCCGCACCATGCAGCCTGGCTCACACACTCGCGAACGATTTGTGGGTTTACCTGACCTGTGTTGTGGAGAAGAGTGAAAGCTATGGGCTACATGGCAAATCTGGACTGTATAATATCGGGGAGTATACGGACAAAATCAGCATCCCGAGGATCATTCGGAATTTACATTCGCAATCTATTATCAAGTGTAACCTAGTTAAACCCAAAGTAACTCCATTGAGCAGCCATTGAAACTCTGTATAAACTCTTAACATCTGACCTGCTAATGCTGCGGCTACGTTAAGGAGATATTTTGCACATTTTGCACTTGTTTAATGGCATCTTGAAAAATCTTTTCTCTCCAAAATTTTAAGGACCAAAGTATTGAGGAGAAGCACGCAAATGGAATTATAGTAAGTTTGTAAACTGGTATAACGCTCTGTTTCTCTCTCCTCCTTTTCGTGCTAAAATATTTAACGGGAAGTTAGTGATTTGAGAGCTTCGAGATGGAATTCTTGCCTTGTTTCTTCCAGTCCTGGACAATTTTCATTTGTGATTTCTAGCGGTTTACTTTGTTTCATTGTTGGTTTGGTTCTGTTTGGCTGATTGCATCCTCTCTAGCCCGGCATCTACAGTGAATATTGTTTGTTAAGGCAATGCGATTGGTAGGAATATTAATACCGTACCCTCACAAATAACCAACTGCACGTCGAGATTGAAATGCACAAGCCAACTGTGCATTAAGCTGGAATTGTGTTTTGCTGCCGTCCACACAGATTTCTGTATTATAGTAATATTTGCAAGCTTTCATTTTGAGATTGTCTGGAAAGGTTCAGCGTGACCTTAATCAGCTTGCTAGAGTGCAGTTTACAGTCATTGGGAAAGATCTGGTGCGTAAGCTTGTGTGGATGCTGGGCTACAGGACTTTCAACCTTGAAATGGGTCTCCTTTCCTTTCTGAAGACGGGTTACGTTGTTTTGTAGAGGTTTGAATTCCTGTGTGACTGATTGCTGGTGCTGCTCTCCCCCCGTTTGCTTGGTATTCTCTGCCCTATAGTCACAGGACAAGGTTGCTGTTTGGCTTCTCTTGTCACCCCTCACTCCCACTTCCCCCCTTCCTGTCTTCACCTTCTGGTATATTTTGCTGACAAAAGGCAGAGTCCTGTACTGTGCAAACTACTGTAAATGGATGGATTTACATTTCAATGGGATGCATTGGAATATGACAAATGGTGAGTCTTACAAAATGCAGTTTCCATTTAAGGTTGTTTCCATTCGTTTGATTCATGGAGTGCGTCAGTTTCACCTGTGATATCGATGTCTCAAGTTCAAAATCTAATCCATTCACGACATTCAATTTTAATTAAAAAAAACTAAAACTGCAAATTAAATAAATAAGGGTTCTGTGTAACCACTGGCCTGGACGAGCAGTAAATCAGGTTTACTGGAGAAAACGATTTTTGGATTGGTTTTGTCTGACACGGTATCTTGTGTGACATGGGCTGGCACTATGCACTGTGGCTTAAGCTTTGGGTTGTTTTGTTTCGCCACAGTTCCTTTCCTCCTGTAGCCAGGAAGCGTTTGGATAGATTTTGCTTTGTTACAAAGCACTGATTCACTGGAACGGTCTCCAGCCCGGCCACCATTGACACTTCTTAGATTAACCTCTTATAACTTGCTGTGTGTTGTTTCAACATTCCTGCTAGATTACTACCTTATTAATATTGCAATAGAGTATGATATATTGACTGCCTCTGGAACCTGTAAAATATTTTAAGAGGATTGTTCTAGTGCCTATAAAAGGGCATCCAATAACTTGCCCATTTCCTCTTCTGATTGTTAATCTGAATCTTTACTCAGCAAAATCTAATGAGGGGAATTGCTTCTTAATAAGAGCTTTTGTGCATGTGTAAGAATTTGGACTATTCCACAAGATGCTGCTTTGGTAATTGAGTGGATTAACACATCTGTGGCTCAGTTATTGTATCAGTTGTTACACTTGACTTGGCATTGCACCTTCTCCTTTGTGCTGCGTCACACCAATTTAATACACAGCTCACAGTTCCATCAATAGAGTGTGAGCCCGTGGGGGGTATGTATGCATCCACTGAGTGCATATCCTGACTCCCAGTCATGCAGAACACATTCAGTTGCTCATGCATCACAGAAACGCTCGCTGAATCCGGACTAGTGTTTTTTCCCTCACTCTTCTGCTCATCAGTTTAAATTTCTCCTCTTGGCTTGTCCCTCAGGTTTCAGCTGATATCCATTCTGGAACCGTTTCTCTGCCTTTCCGATTCTCACTGTTACTGTAGTCATGCCGCAGATAATAAGTGTTTTTTAACCTGCTACCTCTGTCCTCTCCAGAGTTCTATCAACCCAGTGGATGGTATTTTTCAGCCTAACCCTCTGGACTCAACACTACCCAGCGGAATGCCTACTCAGACTGTTTTACCAGCAGGTATATGCAACCTTCTCTCTCACTTGTTTGATTTGCTGGATTGTGTAACTAGATTATTTTGATATGCACACTGTTGTCCGCACTGTTGTCCACACTATTCTTCGGGCTGCAGTTTGTCACAAACATTTATTTTTCTGGTTTAAAAATGTCATGGTGTGTTGTTGAATGCGAACCCCGCGCTTTCACAGCGAATTCTACCTTTCGTAGCAATAATAAGTGGCCGGGAAGATGTACACAGTTTACATCTTGCCAGGTGTAAGCAATCAGTTCCGTGGTGACTGTAAGGGTTAGTCCCTGTGAGCTCAGGCTGTGGGACTGACAGGAGGCACCGACCGGTATCGCGAAGGAACGCAATCTGATGAATGTGAGAGCGCACAGCAGCACAGCATCTCTCTGACTGACCGATTCACTCACTGACTGACTGACTGACTGACTGAGAGAGGCTCTGTGCAGTCAGGCTCCAGTGAATTGCTTTGAATCTCTCACAAGGACGCTTTTATTTTCTAGAAAGCCTTATGGCAGTGACAATGCACTTTGGATTTGACATATCTGAACCCCAAGTGAGAAAACGAAAGCAACTAGAGTTGCCGTGGAATCCTTCACTCTGCGCTCAATATTGCCAGAACTTGGTGCTGAAGACAGACAAATGGCCTGTACAACGAAGATTTACTAGGATGGTGCCAGGATTGAGGGACTTCAGCTATGAGGAGAGGCTAGATAGGCTAGGGTTATTCTCTCTGGAGCAGAGAAGATTGAGGAGAGACCTAATAGAGGTTTATAAGATCATGAGGGGTTTCGACAGGGCAAATAGAGAAAAACTATTTCCACTCGTGGGTGAATCTGTGACTCGTGGTCACAGATTTAAAATAGTTTCAAGGCGAAGTAGAGGGGAGCTGAGGAGAAATTTTTTCACTCAGCGAGTTGTTGGAATCTGGAATGCATTGCCTGAAAAGGTGGTGGAGGCTGATTCGATAACAACTTTTAAAAGGGAATTAGATCTTTATTTAGGGAGAACGGGTCTATTAGGCTATGGGGAGCGGGCAGGGCAGTGGGATTGAATCGCTCTTTTCAAAGAGCCGGCACAGACTAGATGGGCCGAATGGCCTCCTTTTGTGCCGTAAAATTCTATGATTCTATGATTCTAAATGAAAAGGCGCTTCTCGAGTAAACTTCAGTCGATTTATGGTCTATAAGAGGAGGCATTGCCGTTCTGGGGGAGATTGGATGTGTTAGAATCTGGTAGATACAAACACAATATTTCCTCAGTGGATTGTAATGATAATGTACATAACACTAGTGACATTTGATGGTGTGTGTTGTTGTGCGTTACAGTTCCCCATCATCAGGCAAATTAATCACTTTAAAGTCTCATCACCATAGGAAAAAGACATTTATTTTTTAAATTGCGGGCAAGGAAACTGCCTTTATTTCAACCAATTTAATCCAGGAATAACTGCAACAATGACAGTAGCTAATGGCTCTGATTCTATCTCTGAAACGTGGAGCTAGATCACTGTGTGCTGAAGTTACGGATGATCTAATTTGTTAACCTTTGAGGAAGATTCACTAGTGTTTTGTATCGTGGGCTGGAGTTGGCATTCAGACCATTTATTTTTATCAGAAATGCAAATTGTTTTTGTTCCATGTATTTTGGATTGTGCTTAATGATGGGTTGGTGCCTAGTTATCCAGGAAGCTCATGGCTGTCTGTTTCATTTATACTTTTTAGACCAGTACAGCTTTTTAACCTAAATCTGTGATTTAGCCACAACAACAACAACAATTTACATTTATAGAGCGCCTTTCACGTCGGGAGGACGTCCCAAGGCGCTAAACAAGAGGCGTGTGACCCGAGCTGGGAGGGGAGTGTTTGGGAAGGGGTGAAACACGAAGGGGAGGTAAAAGAGTTCGGGGTGGAACAAAAGGCACGATCGAAGAGGAAAGTCTTCAAATCGGCCTTGAATGCTTTTCAAAAATGAAATTTTTCACAAAAATGCTTTTGAGGCTGAGGGTGTTAGTTTCAGATCTGCGTCAGTCAGTAAACTCGGGAGCAATAGGTGTGGGACAGGGAATACACATTTTAACTTTGCTGACATCACCAGCTGTTTTCTCGCGGCTAATTAACGATGTACTGTAATGTGTAACCGAGGTTAGCGTGTGAGTCTGGCAAACATGAGCGTCAGTGTTCTGCTCGTGGTGTGGGGGGCGTCCTGGGGGCAACTGGGGGGAAGGAATGGAAATACCAACAGAGGTAGATGTGAAGTTGAGGTACAGATCAGCCATGGTAGAATGGCGGAACAGGCTCGAGGGGCTGAATTACCTACTACTGTTCCTATGTTCCCAATAAAAAATCCAAAAGGTTATATCACAGGCCTGTGACTGTATAACTGTGACTAGTAACTGTCCACTCTGATCCCAAGCTAGAGACAGCAGATAATAACACTAATAATCCTGGCATTTGATATCGTGGCTCTTCACGTCTTCTAGACTGTGTCTCAAAGTGCGTCACAGAATAGACTGTAAAGTGAATTGGCTGTATCTATATTTGTGGGCGAAACGCAGCAGCCGATTGCGCACAGCAGCGTCGTCGTCGTCGTCGTCCCCCCCCCCCCCCCACACACACACACACAAACAGTCGTGGGTTGAAGTAACCAATTTTTTGAAGGATTATTATCAGGCGTGTGGAGTAAGAAAACTTGCAGCCATGTTAGCTGTCCTGACCTGCCTGTGATTACAAGCTGATGATTGAATGGAAGCGAGTGGAGGATCTTGTTGTTGCACAGGCCGAGTGTGGTGTTTACAGTCGCGCTCCTGGTTTTAACGCGAGAGAAAATATGGATGTTTCCCTCCCTGATCCACGGCTGATTTATATCTGACTGAGGAAACGGAGGGAGCTGTTGTAACCCTCGCCTACATTATGTTTCTGTTCAGAAACCTTGGGCTTCCCTTTATTTGTAACCAACAGGAGGAAGTGGGATGTGTTGTAAATACTGTAATGACAGTGTGGGCTGGGCTGCTGAGATTTCAGCCTGCTCCACAGCACTGGGTTTACACTCTGGCTGCACACAGTGTAACAGCCTGACCTGCACTCAATCAGGACCAGCCTGTAACACAGGGAGATACGCAGCCCCCACCACCCCAGTGTAACCTAGTGCCCCCCCCCCCCCCCAGTCACCCCCCCAGTGTAACCCAGAGCTGTGATTGTTTGCAGAGCCGGCCCAGTTGTGTAAAGCAGAGCAGAGGCCGTCGTCTCTGGCTGTGGGAGCCGCAGTTAATCCAATGGGAAACCACCAAACACCGACTCCCAACAGCACAGGTCCGTCCGTCCGTCTGTCTGTCTGTCCGTCCGTCCTCCGTCTGTCCGTTCGTCTGTCTGTCCATCTGCCCGCCTGCCTGTCGGGCCAATATCTTCTGTGGCTTCTAACTGTGCTCCTGGCATTGTGTGGATTTCAATGTTTGGTCTTATTCGATCCACAGCTTTTTGACTTTTAACGAGTATTTTGGAAACGCTTTTGTGTTGTGAGAGGGAGTTCTGTGTTTGTCATGTAGCTCCTAATAGTTTTTTTTTAGCAAGAAGTGGAATCAGTAGATGATAAAGAAACGACTTCATCTCACAAATGATTAAGACCCGACATTTGGTCATCGTGTGGGAGGACTAGTTTTTGGTGCTCTCTGTGTGAGGGCCAGAGACAGGCTGTGATTCACTGAGATGTCTCCAGCCTCAGGTGGCTGTGAGCTCCTCTGCTGTAAGGACCACATTAACACAGACAAAAAAAATTGCTCTAAGAAATGTTTTCTAACCGAAAATGTTTTGCAAAACTTTGTTTACTTTTTGACCCATTGTACTTTAATGTTATGGGGCCTGTCGTCCTTTATTGTACAATTGCTGGGGAAGTTAATGGAAGATTTTTGTCTTGGCATTCAGATTGTTGTCAGGATCTGTCCCCGCGCCTCAGGACAGACAGCGCCTCAGAGCGCTTCACAGTGATGGAGCCTGACTGTGACATTGAGTGCGTCAGATTGTCAATCCTCAGGGTGTAGGTGAGATCCCCTGGGAGCTGAGGTTTGTGTGGCCGACATCGGAATCTCCAACTGAGTCAGTCCTGTGGTCTGCGCTACGCCAAGGCAAAGCTGATTAACCAGCTGATCACTGGGGCTTGGGGTGGACAGACCAGTCACTGGGAACAGGGATTCCTGCCTCTCTGAAACCCAAACCCTGGGCTACCCTGGCTCACAAGGCCTGCCAGATAGTGTTCTCAGTGGCACGATGTTTGTTTCAGTTGGTTAAATAATAATAATAAACTTACCACGGTAATAATAAACTGGTTAAACGTGCTAACCTGCCCCTAATACTTCCTGTGTATTCCCTCTTCCCCTTCTCCAAACCACTGTGAGCTATCGTGAGTGGTGGCCTGTAATCCTGGAAGTCTGGTTTGGGATAGTGTTATCCTTCACAGTCGGCCTGTGTATCAAACACAACCGTGCGCAATTGGCTGCCGCGTTTCACCCGCAAAATGTACAATCCACTGTATTCTGTGAAGCGCTTTGAGACGTCGCACAGAAGTAATACAGCCCTTTATGAAATGCAAAAAATATTATTAACACAGGCTTCAGGATAGTGTTGAGGAGAAGGGACTGTTAATGCTTCCCTGAGGCCTCTGTCAGCTCACTCCTGACTAACTAACTCCTGACTATCTGTTCACTTGTTTTGTGGTTTATAATCAGATGCCTCGCCCCATCAAGCTAAACTTTGTTCCAAAATAAAACAGTGTTTGCCGATTCACCCTCTCTTTGGTGACACGCGGGCGGGAATGTTGGACCTGAGCGTGCTGGTTTTTGTACCTCACGTTGTGACTGTTTTGCTTGTCAGGAAGTGGACAGTCTGTGCCTAGCAGCAGTGTGACCTCTCCCAGCCACATCAACCTCTCTCCCAACACAGTCCCCGATTTCTCCTACTCCAGCAGTGAGGATGAATTCTACGATGCGGACGAGTTCTACCAGAGCAGCTCATCCCCGAAGCGCTGTCTAGAGTGAGTACTTGGTTCACAGGTTGTCCACAGTTTGTTCAGTCTGGCCTTTACACAGAATGACACAGCTCCCTCCTGTCTGCACTGAGTTATTAGACAGACAGATCGAGAGTATCTATTGTGTTGTCTATTTTACTGCATTGAGAATTCAAACTTCAGTGAAAATAACCAACTTGCTAAAGCAAAGAAAATCTAATTTAGAAAAAAACTAAAACACTTTTAATGGGAATAAAATGACAGCAATATAGTTTTAAGCCAATTTACAGAATGCTGAATTGTACGATGATGATAAACTCAGTGTTTGAGTGGTGAGGGGTTTGTAAAGATTGGATCCTGGCAGAGTGGCAGCCCTCACCCAGGTCTTCCAATCACATCAATACAATAGCTTTTCTTTATCTACCTCTAGACTAGGCATTAAAAGGCATCCTTTGCCTCAGATTGATCCAGAGCCAACGTGTCTTGCTGAATTATGATATTCTCCCTTTCCTGTGTCTGTGTCTGGGGTTGGGCTGAACCTTGGGAGTCTGATTCCTCACTCACCCAATGCCCTTCACCCCAAGACGGGGCTTGTCCTCGGGAGGAAGGCGGGGAAAGAAAACATTAAAATCACAAACTTTTTGGTACATTAGAGGAATAAATAAAACACAGATAAAGTTTTTTTTAAAAAAAAGCACAGTAAAGGAACGCTTCTCCTCAGCATTGACTAGTGCCCTGTGACTGACCCCAAGTTTACTGGGAGTTTTGTCTCAAGCGAAAGGTTAGGATTGTTTTTGCCTGTTGAACTCCAGTAGTTTCCCCCCCGATACACACTCTGGGGTCTCCTGAACCGTGGCTTTTGCTAATCTGCCCCTAATATAGTCTGATAATACAGTGAGATTGGGTCAGCAGAGTACGTACATCCCCCTCGCCACAATTTAAAATGACAAAGTGACTGACTTCTGGGCTGTTCCTGTGGCTGCTGATGTCACTTTCTGCACAAACCCAGGGATGTCAGCGGTGACTTTGATGTAAAAGTTCTTTGTGGAAACGTTAATAAACACTTAGAGTTTTGAGATGGCTGCGTGGAGCTGTCAGGTCCACGGGTGGCAGTGAGGCAGACGGAATCTGCTGTCTCCCGCACTATCATCGATCTTCACATGTAAACACATTCACAACGAGCTTTGATGTTGTTTAAATAACTAGTCTAACCATAACCTACAATGACAAACCCGGTTAAACTCTTACCCTTTGGTGATAACACACCTGCCGAGGGCCAGTACAGTAAAGTCACATTACGTTACACGTACACGACTTCACATGAAAGTTCGATGTGTGTTTAAGCTCGGGTGACCTGTCAAACGCAATAGGGGACTTGGTGTGTGAATCGCCCGTGTCTGCTCTGCTCTCTCTTCCTCACGTCATCTTAGACTTTCTCTAAGTGCCTGATGGCTTCAGGCAGAGTGAGTGAGTTTAGCGAGCAACGCTGCTGTCTGAGAGAGACCCGGCTGACTCACGCACTGATCCGATAAGGGATCTTGAAGCGAAAGCACTTTGTTTAAAAATAATGTTGTTAAAACAGCCAATTTCATCTGAAGTGGGAGAATAATCAAAACTAAGACTTTCTCTATTCCGTACCCCGACTCTCTCAAAGGTACAGATCCTAATGAAGTCCAGCTCCTCAGTAACTGCCCTAACCTGTCAGTATTGTAACCACGGAACCTTCCCTCGGTGTTATGTGGCTTTGTTGTGTCTGCTGTCTGAGCCGAGAGTCGACAAACTAGAGAGATGACATCACTTGTTCTTTCTCTCCCCGACTTTCCCATTGAAACGATGATCGTTCCTTTCGTGTCCCGACCTCTGACTGTTGAGGTCCTCGGGACGTCCCCCCTGACAGTGACAGACGCTCGACAGCTGGAATTTTGTTGTTGTTTTTATTGCAGTTCCACGTCTCTGGTGGTGATGACGCACAGTAAAGCCGGCAGCAGCTTGAGGCCAAACACAACAGAATCCCTCAACTCCTCCATGTCCAACGGCACAAACGACGCAGGTGATTTTACACGGAACTCGATTACGTGGAGACTAAAAATCACCGATTCAATCCTTTTACGCTCATAACATAACCATCCGTTACACAAGCTATTGCTGCGCCTGCGGTCAGTGCTTGAAAGGCTGAGAGCATAAAAGGAGAAATTAACGAGCTTCAAATAAAACTATCGATTAAAGGGGGGAAAGTGTGGTCCTGACCCCCGGCAAATGGTTTGTGGATTAACTGGAGTTTGAGGTGAGGCCGAGGTGGAGATGATGAGGTTAGACCCTGTGATGTGCAGACACACAGAGGTGGGCAGTGGGTTTGGAGAGATCGTCTGGAACTTTGCCAGGGTTAGGGTTGAGGTTGGAATAAACCAGCCAATATTGCAAGAGACGTTTCAGGACCACTAAAGGCTACAACGATAGATAACCAGACAAAGGGGTTCCTTTCGATGGTGTGCCTTCCAGCAGCACAGTTCAGTCAGTGGCTGGTTCTTATTAGTATTTGTACCTGTGTTGTTGTTTGTATCTGTAATTTTTACTGACGCATGTTGATGTTGAGTTTACAGCCAGTGTTTTAAATACTTTTGAGACGTCCCCCCGACGTGAAAGGTGCCGGGTAAATTGTATTTTATTTTCAGGATATTAAAGTAATGAACAGACTTGAGTCCCCCTCCCGCCCCCACCTCCACACACCTTCTAATTAATAAGACGAGGTTTCCTGTGGCAGCTAAATATTTACAGTGAAACGTGTAAGCAATCCCTCTCACATCTGTTATTTCATGTGGTGACTGAACCAACCAGTTGCAAAAAGTATTGTTCGACAGAATACAAGAAGCTACTGCAAACACAGAAGAAAACTTGCGTAATATCTGGGTCTGAGTATTCATTCATTAGTCAATCAATTGTGTAGATGAATAGTGTTCTACTATTGTTACTACTTGGGAAATAGCGCTACCGATGCTTTCGCCATATGTTCTCTCGACAGCTGGTCTGTCTGAATATAATACCAAAGGAAAATAATACAAATTATAGAGTATCTGCTCTCCTGTGAATTATCCAGATTCTGTGTTTGATTTTGAAAGGAATTTATTTAGTAAACAGTGTGACATTTGGTTATGTCTCTGTGGCTTCTCGAGAACTTGAAGAAATTCACTTTGAAGTAGACTCTTAATAGAGATAAAAGTTAATTATTTAGAGGAACTAGATTTATGTGACGGGCTTGTGTGTGCTATGTTGAATCATGTGTGTGTGTTTGTGGGGGTGGAGTGGGTGGTGGGGCGGGAGGCTGTTTTCCATGACTTCATAGAGAATGTGATTTTAGCTTTTAAACATACACCTTTCTAAATTTTCAGAATTTTTCAAATCAAACTGTGTTGAGTAGAGATGGGAGTTTACACTGGTGTTTGCCCCCCTCCCCCCAGGGGAGACATTAACATGGACAGCCACAGGCCTCTCCCACTCCCCCCTCCCCCAGACTCACTGAAATGGCTGCCAGAGGATCTTACTGTATCTGTGAGATACCTCAGTCCAGAGGCTGATCTCTCAACCTGTGACTGTCGCTGGCGACTACTGTCTCTGTGTCTGTCTCTGTCTGTGTGTGTCTGTCTGTCTCTGTGTCTGTCTGTCTGTCTGTCTCTCTCTCTGTCCGTCCGTCCGTCCGTCTGTCTGTCTTGTGGTGGATTGGAATCCAAGGGATGTGTAAATATGGGAATCATAATGTTCCTAAACTCTTTGTTGGAGGAAAAAGGAAAATAAAAATAGTGTTTGTTCTCTGATAAATAGTATGTTTGGCAGCGAACTAAATCTACCAGTATATTCAGTGTGTATTCCTTGTTCTATAGACAGGACATCAAGGCCTTATGCCCAGGATCTGATTTCTCCAGTAATCTTGTCTTTCTCTCCACCCACCACCCCACCCCCCACCTACACACACACACACACACACACACACACACACACGCTTGTGACAACAAGTATCTCCCATGTGTTTGATCAGCCCGAGAGGAAACGTTTCTAAATGATATCGGAAGAGACACCTTTGTGATTGCAAGTCAGCACTGATTCTCACACTCATGTTACCTCAGTGACTTCTCCGCGGTTAAAACTGACAGGTTACCGTTCAAATTAACTATCTTTCCACAACGCTGTTTTGTGTGTGTGTGTGTTGTGTGTGTGTGAATGTGTTTGTGGGTGTGTGTATGTCTGTGTGTGTGTGTGTGTATATGTGTGTATGTCTGTGAGTGTGTGTGTGTGTGTGTGTGTCTTATGTATGTATAATATATGTATTTTAATACTTAGGCAATGAATTGACGTAGTCAGTGTGTTGTGCTGGACCTCACACAGCGACTGCCATTGTCTATTGTACACTGTCTATGTGCAGAGCTGTAGATCCTGTGACCTCTATAAGGTTAAATTGACATGAGATAGCAGCGTTATCAATGTGTTTTGAAGGACTTTGCCGATGTCCACCTGAGCGGAAGCTGATACATCACCTGATATTTTAATAACATTGAGTTTTCCCCGTGGCTGTTGTTGGATGGTGTGATTGCTGCTGTGTGTGAGGGTGGATGGCTCTGGTCTCACAGGCTTGTGTCACCCACAGACCAGTTTGACACACACGACGACCGAGACGATGATGGCGAGGGAGAGTCTGTGGAAGAACACAAGAGCGTTATCATGCATTTGCTGTCACAGGTGCGGCTGGGAATGGACCTGACCAAGGTGAGAGTGAGCCGTTGGGGCCAGACAACCAACTCAACTACGTTACAGTCTTTATTATCTCCTCAGTCACAGAGCCATTAAACCTCTCTCTCACTCCCCCACCCCCACCCCACCCCCACCCCACCCCCACCTCTCTCTCTCCCCCCCACCCCCACCCCCCCCACCTCTCTCGCTCTCTCCCCCTCTCTAGGTTGTTCTTCCCACCTTTATTTTGGAGAGAAGGTCGTTGCTGGAGATGTACGCAGACTTCTTTGCACACCCGGACTTGTTTGTCAGGTAAATGATTTTCCTGTTTCCATGTGGAACGTTCGGATCGCCGGCTGTTTGTGAATTGGGAGCAATTAGTGTGTTGGGAACCGACGGACGCTATTAACCTTTCTGGTATCGCTGATTAATTAAATACTGAGCTAAAGGCTGCGGGGGCTGATTGCAGAATGTTTACCTTCTCCCCGTCACACAAAGCTGTGAGTTCTGCCTTGTTGATTTCAGTAAAACTGCTTTCACTTGGCTTCTTTCAGTCTCTTGGTCTTGGTATCGGCTGGTGGGGGGGTCAGTGATTCCCACACGGATTCCCTCCCGTCCATTCCCTCCGTTTACTGTGATTCTCATTAATATTATTATTATTCTCAGGCCCAGTTTGACACTGAAGGAAAGCTTGATGTTCTTATTCCTATTATTGTTGATGTGCTTCTTCACGGAAAGTTCTGGCAGCAAAACCCACTGAAGCCATCTCTCTCTCCCTGTTGTTTTCCTAACTCTCTGCTGCGGAGATGCCTTGGCAGAGAGAGGTCGCGGAGCAGTTCATGTTGCTGACTCTGCGGCCACTTGTCAAGTGATTATTTTACTGTGAAATTGACTTGAGATAATTCTTTAATATGTTTCTTCCCCCTCAGTATCGTAGATCATGTCGACCCTAAAGATCGAATGGTACAAGTTGTCAAGTGGTATCTGTCGGCGTTCCACGCCGGTCGGAAAGGATCCGTGGCGAAGAAACCTTACAATCCAATCCTGGGAGAGATTTTCAAGTGTCACTGGGCCCTGCCCGAGGGCGATGGTGAAGAGAACGCGGTGAGGGTTCCAGCTCAACACACATTGTCATTTCACAGCTTTTCTCTTTATTTCAAGTAACATTAAAGTCGCTTAAATCATCGTTTGCTTGTTACATGTGCCTAAGGTTGGGCAGCAAGTTAAAGGTTTGGGCCTGAGTTAGTGTCTGCCGGGAACTTGGGTGTCTGGACTGAGGGGGAGGATCTGGGATGGTCTGAAGTGGGGCTAGGCGAGGGTGGGGGGAGATGTCTTTGGTTTCTTTGCCAATTGAATAGATTCAGGATTGATTCTATCCTCAGCCGATGAGTTAGTGTTTTCCACGTCTGCTCAGGTGGTTTACAGCTGACTCTGGCCTCCGTCACACTGTGGCTGAGGATTATTTGTTGGCTGGTTGTCCATCACCGACAAGGACAGAGAGAGAGTAGCCTGTACAGTGTGTACTCTGTGTTCATGTCTTTCAAACTCACATTGTTCCTCCATGACCATGGACAGCTGCAGTACAGTCAACACAGACTGAGGTCACCCAGTGGTGGGTCAGGGTCAGGGTTAGGGTCAGGGTTGGTCCATTCGATGGTATTAACCCTAAACGTGCTTTTGTTCTGGTTCACAATGTAACCTGTGGATTCCTGTCTTCTCTCTCAGGAGCCAGTGTCTGAAGGTCCGATCCCCTGGGCCGGGGTGGGCAACGTCACGTTTGTGGCTGAGCAGGTCTCCCATCATCCTCCAAGTAAGTTTAATAATAATAATAACTATTCCTTTCAATTTTATAGTCTGTTCATCTCAGATCTTTTCAGAGATCTTCACAGGATGTACAGAAGAGTGTGATGACTGTGTATTTTGTAAATAAACTTGAATTTAATTTTAAGAACCTGCAGGAGTCTCCAACCCTAAGATTGTTTAATTCCATTTTTCCTTGTTTTCTCCAGATTCTTTATCACATCACTTTTCCCGGTCTGTTTCTGTATCTCTCTCCTCTTGGGAATGTTCACACTATAATCTATTCTCTGACATTCTCACAATCCTTTATCGTGCTGCCCTGATCTCACACACAGCGAGCGTTCCTGTGTGTCTGCTCTGGACATTGTTTTAAAGACATTTGAAGCATCTGCCGAGAACCTGCCCCAGACGCAGAGGGAATGGAGTCTGTGATAATGTCACTTCAGGCGCTAACTCCTCATGTCCAACCCATTAGCAGCTGCTGCACTGATTTGTTAACTTGTTATTCCTGTGTTTTATTGCTGATGAGAGGATTTGAATCTTACAATATTTTGAACCTTTGCCAATCTAATCATTAAACGCTCATTTTCTTGTTACAGTTTCTGCATTTTATGCTGAATGTTGTGCAAAGAGAATCCAGTTTAATGCTCATATTTGGACGAAATCAAAGTTCCTCGGGATGTCTATCGGGGTTCACAATATAGGGCAGGGTAAGTCTCGCAGCACTGACATCTCTACTGTCACTACAATGCTATGAGTGAGATACAGACTGAGTGTTTGTGTTGACTTTCCCAGGCTGCGTGTCGCTGCTCGACTACGATGAACATTATATTCTCACATTTCCGAATGGATACGGAAGGTGAGTAACCGTGTCCTGTTTATAAACCCGCGGTCTCAGCCACAGCAAAGCTTTCAAAACAACTAGTCTGGGGTTTCATTAATCCGTTTGCTAATTGTACCCTACACACAGATCTATTCTAACCGTGCCCTGGGTGGAACTCGGAGGAGAATGCAACATAACATGTTCAAAAACAGGATACAGCTCCACCATTATATTTCACACCAAACCTTTCTATGGAGGCAAGAAGCACAGGATCACCGCAGACATCTTGTAGGTTCATGTTCCCGTTATGTTTTGTTCTGGGTGTTTTTGTGTATTGTTGCTTGTGATTATGTGATTGTTCCGGGTGTTTTTGTATTGTTTCCTGCGTGGAAATAATTGAATGTCTTTCTCTTTTTTTATAGTTCTCCAGCTGACAAGAAGTCCTTCTGCTCGATTGAGGGGGAGTGGAACGGAGTGATGTACGCCAAGTGGATTACAGGGGTAAGGCAGTCAGCGGCCAGAGTCAGGCGCGTGTGTTTCAGCGGCCGGTGTGGAGGGCGCTATATAAATCACAGTTGTTGTTGTTGTCTCGGGGATTGCTGCTGTTCTGCTGAAACCATTGATTCCAAGTGTAACCTTGTCTCTGGCGTTGAGATCTCCCACCTCACCCTGGGATATCCTCCCAATGTGAAAGGCGCTTTATTAAATGTAATTTTGTTGTTGTCGTTATTATATTATTATAACAGGTTTGTTGATGTGACCGGGAAGTCTGTTGTTGTCACCACATTGTCGAGTCCGGTGGCTCAGTGGTTAGAGCGCTCGCTTTACAAGCGAGAAACCTGGGTTTGATTCCAGGCAGGTCAGGGTAAAACCTTGGGCAAGTTTCCTTCCTCCACACACACATCCGATAATAATCCCTCCAAAAAATACACAATAATGAACTTGTCATTTCAACCCACGGCTGTGTGTGTGGGGGACGCCTCTGTGCGCAATTGGCTGCCGCGTTTCGCCCACAAACAGTCAATTCATTTTACAGTGTATTCTGTAAAACGCTGTGAACGCAAGGATTATTAAAATTATTATTCGAAGTTCCTTAGTTAAAACCACATGCTTTGCTTTTATGCAGGAAAGCACCTTATTTGTAGATACAAAGAAACTGTCCAGCATCAAGAAAAAAGTAAGAAAATTGGAAGATCAGGAGGAGTTTGAATCCAGAAGGTAATTTTTTTTTACTGTTTTTGTCCATTTTCTTAAACGCTTCCTGGAATCGAGGCCACATTTTACTCTATGTCCGTCCGCGCGCCATCTTCCCCCAGAGATCATTACAGACAAACCAGAGCCAGGAGGATTCACGTCCCGATTGTAATGCGCGGGAGGCGGTTGGCCACATTGGGTAACAGTTGGTGCCTTAGAACTGAGCCGAGGGAAGAGTGAAGAGTCTCCTATTGTATCTGACGCCAGGTTATCAGTTTATTACCTTCTTGCCTACAGCCCAGGATTTATTGTTACTGTTGGGACAGTTACAGAGCAGTCTGCGCTACACTGGTATATTGTACAAGTCATCGTCCTTCACACGTGAGTCTGTCAGGTTATTTGACTGTAGTTAGTCTGCTCTAGCCCCCCCTCCCCCCGCCGTAGATTCCAGGCTGTGTAGCAATCGAGTGCCAAGCCTTGGCTAAACTTCCCCACTGCTGAGCGGCTAATGCAGTGACTGAGTCCAGGTAATACTATCCCAATCAGGTCAGATAAGTCAATACAATCCAGAATCAAATTGAATGTACCTGTCCAAAATTATTTAATGGATTTAATGTTAAAAATAACTTCCAATCGTGTGTTTTTTTGTAAAGTCTTTGGAAGGATGTAACGTACAACCTGAAAATGAAGGACATTGACGCTGCCACAGACGCCAAGCATCGACTTGAGGAAAGACAAAGAGCTGAAGCCAGGGAACGGAAGGAGAATGAAGTTCAGTGGGAAAGTCGGGTATGATTCAGGGATATTATTATTATTATCTAGATTCTATGGTTTATTTCATATTTTTGTTTCAAATTATGTTTAAAAAGTATCAGTGAAAACTCGGGTGAAAAAAACAGCAAAAACGGTAGGATCAGACAACAATCAGTTTGTTTCGAGCTTGGCAATGTTTGTTGGGAACATTTCAGGGTTTATGCAGTTTGGCAGCTCATTTCTGCTGCAGCCTTTGAGCTAAATAAATAAATGGATGTTTCTGAGGTCAGGGTAAGGGCGGGTAGTAGATCAGGTGTGATCTTGTAGAATGATAGAACAGATTGGAGGGGCGCCTTCCCCTATTTCTCTCTTAACCTTTCATGCATTTTCCCTGGATCCGTTTTGCTTGATAAGAATAATATTAATGTATTAATTTTGCTCGATGCCCATATTTCTGACCTAAAAGGTGACCAACTTAATCTGGAAGGAAACAGAACTATGATTCCTGATATGGATTTTCTGACTAGACAGTAAACATGTATTTATTTCTGAATCTTTAGCTTCTTCATTCTCAACATCTTCCACACACAATAGAATTGGCAGCATTTACAGTCAGTGTGGAGAGAATGCTGGGACTCTAGATGATCTTCCTGCCTTTCTACTTTCTAATCCGAGCAATAAATGGTGTAAAAGTGTCTGCATTTCCTATAACTTCCTGTTGATTTATTTCTGGCTTTTATTTTGTTTGGACTGGAAAGATATTAAAGTGTGTTTTACATCCCCTCCTAGGTGTTCCATGAAGATGGTGAATGTTGGGTGTATGACAATCCTCTGCTCAAGAGGTTAGGGTGCAGCAGGTATTAGACCACAACCTGGACATGATAGAACCGACAGCCTTTGACTGACAGTCCTGCTCCCTTTACCTGCGACAGAAGATTTTGTATTATTCTTTTAAAAAAAGTTTAATAAAACTATTAGCTTTCTGGTACCAAGAATGCATTTTGTTGAAAAATGCATCATTCAGGTTTCATCTGGCGATATTTTAAGTGGTTCTTTCTCAGGGAAAACGGACTTCAAAAAAGTGGTTGGTTGAATTGTTAACATCTTGGAAGAGTTACGAAAAACAGGATTTCCTTTAGTGCTGGCTGCAGAGTGGCTGTTGTGAATGTTCGCTCCTGCTCTAGAAATAACTTTAAAATGTTAAATTGCAGACCTCCTAAATCATCAATACAAGTTCCATCTGCCAAATTTTCTGTATACTGTAAAACAGTCAAAAAATCAGCCCAAGAAAAAGATCTTGGATCTCTGTACAATTAAATCTTAAATGCACTCTCTCTCTCTATTGCCATTGTACAGATGTAAAAACATTGCAGTCAAAACTAATTTCCTAGAACGTGTTACGTCTGCCCTACGTATACCGATGTAGGGCTTTACTAGAGAATCTTTCATTTCTGTCTAAAAACTTTTTTGGTAGAGATGTGTACATATATATATATATATATATGAACTTCATTAATTTGGATAGTCTGTTTTTCTGTTTTAATTAAATGATAAATGTTATATATAGCAATTGTAAGATGAAAATGAAGCCAATGATTTTGCTTTATAATTTAAAAACACTTTGAGGCCTTTCTTATTAATTTGAGTGTCACATGATTAAAGTCTGTATAGAATTTTATTCCGAGAATGATGCCCAACAGGATGTGGAACATGATTGCAGCTGATTTTCATTCTTATGTTTATTGTAGCAACATATTAAACCTTCATAAAGTACATTTTGCAAAGATGATATGAATTTGTGGTTCTTGACTTTCATTTCCACCCAGAGAACAGACCCGTCCGTGGCTGGCCTGAATAGAGTAACTTTCCCACTCCACTCCACTCCAGGGGACTTGGCCAGTTTGGAGGAAAATGTACTTCCTAAACATTGGAGGATTAGAACTGTCACAGTAATTACCACTGACTGAAAACAACTGGTTATAGAGTTGACAGCTCTAGTCTGACACCCAGACCAATGTAAGTCAGGGCTGGGTTTGTACTGAGCGATCTTGTCTCTACCATTCCTTCACACGGCAGGGTTTCCACCCACAAAACCACCAAATTAGCAAAGTTTCTCAATTTGCCAACTTTACTGGCTCATCTTTAACTTCAGCAGAATGAGAACACTCACCGGGGGGTTAACTGCTTCACAGTTTGTGACCAAGTCCGTTGGAAACGTCTAATTCAGATGGATGGTATCAGTTGATTTCAGACCACAATGAAATCTTCTTAAATATTTTTTGAATCAATTCTACATTAATTGAGATGTAATCATTTATATAAAGACAATTTGTTTTAATGTGTCAGATATTTATTCTGGTTACAGAACCGGTAATTCATATGTGAAAGCAACACTTATGTGAATCTAGGTGGAGGAAAGGATATAATGAAAGCTCTGAAAGATTAAACTAGTTCTGTATTTGCCTCAATCTGGGAATACTGCCTTAAAATCAATCTCCAGTGAAGCTCTGGGCTCTGCTAATGTGGGGTTATTATGTACAAGGCCAAAAGGTGAATATGGCTAGAAAAGTCATATTCACACACAAGTCACCCACACACAAGGCCGATTGAGAAGGTGGCGCATTCACAATCACTTTACTGTCATCACATGATGATGATGGACTATCACCGTACAGCAACACCGAGTGTCGACATTAACGGCTGTCACTCTTCCTGGCATTTCTCAAACTGCGTGAACAGAGATGGTTTAAATATAAAACTCTCATTACGAACCTTGTCAACATCCATACATTTACTTGCATTTGTGCTCCAGTGAATTGCAAAGCCTTTCCATTGTTACTGAGTCAGTCGGGAGCAACAGTCCACAAAGTTCACTCTTAAATTCTCTAGGTCCTATTGATACACTTACACTTGGCAACACCAACAGTCAATCCAAACCACTGAACAGCGTCTGCTGTTATTGTTCACTGCAGTCTCTAAAACACAGCATGAACTTCCTATCACCGTTCAAATTTCATTTTAATATTTTGTGGTAGGGGAAGAGGTTGAGAGTTTCGATGAAACTTGGGAAATCGTTAATAGAAACTGTATTCTCCATGACTGCGGTGACGGGTAAGAAGGTCAGGTGAGAGACCTCCCCATACAGGGAATCGCTCGATTCAGTTTCAAACTCTTTATCTTCATTCTGTCCAAATCCCACCACCTGTGAAACCACAAGAAACAGTCATTAGTAATTAGTACAAATCTACTTCTCTCCAGGCTCATGTCATCGTGAAAAGAAAATTTCAAACTTATTCTAATTTTGTTTAGTATAATTTTCCAGCTCAGACCCTGGCAGACGCAAGAAAAACTGGCAGTGAATAACCAAGCTTCTAAACGCTTCATTTCTGAACGTTAATAAAAATCCAGCAGAAGTGAGTTGCTCTGCAGACTAGGCATTGAGAGTTCGATGCCATGACACCCTCCCTGGTCTCATGGCTGGCCGAGCACAAACAGCATTTTGACTTCACCCATAATCCGAACCCTAAACAGACGTGAAAGCAAATGGAAATGGTTCTGTTTGATCAGCAAATCAGATCACTGATGAAAATAAAATTAAAGCTACAGCTTAAAAGTAATTTTTTTTAACAAAAATGAAATGACGTGGATTGGTTTTAAAGCTGTATATGGACAAGAAGAAAGAATTAGTGGAACTGACACATCTGCTCACACAAACACACAAGTGCTCAAAGTACATTACAGTATAGTTACCTACACTGCCAATCAGGGCTATGGACAATTAAGTGAAGTTTCTTGGTGACTTGTTTATACAGATTTAGAGCCAGAATCCAGGTTACAAACTCACCCTGATTATTAGATTCTCAGTGGGGAGGTTCCACTAATATAATCATTTATTTATCTTACAGCGACATACAACATGCTTACAATCAACACAACTAAATTCACTTTATTCTTCTGTCATACTTCAGAACTACCCAGTGTACAGTTTCGTGGCAAAATTTGTATTAGATTGAAGCAATTTTTAGTCCCTTCCCAACTGATTCCACTCCATTAATAAAATACAAGTGTAAATAAATGATGCTCTGTTCTGACCAAAATCACTGTAACATATGAGCAAACATTTGTATGTTGATCATAATACTCAAAAAGGATCACAGTGTTAGACTGAACAGCTTTACTTCAGGTATTCCTCATGTATTTCTTATAGCGTAACTATTTTTGAATATTTCACCTTTTGTGGGGTCTGATTTGCGGGTTGGGTTAACCGTTGTGAAACAATCATTAAAGCTCTTAATTTTGCAGCTAATATCCAACAAAACACAATTAAACAATTGAGGTGCAATTCATTAATTATTAAATAAATTATTTCATATACTATAATCGTAAATCATATTGTCCAGAACCCTGGGACATCCTCCCCCCGCCACGAAAGGCGTAGCATAAATGCAATTGTTTTGTGCCCCACCCCACTGCATACTCAGAAGAGCCACCGATGTGGAATTTTTACATGAACGACAACAGCCAATCTCATTGTGCAACCCGCTGGGAGCAGCGTACATCTCAGATCAGGTACACTATTTAAACATTCCATACACAGACGTCCTAATTCAATGACAAGTTGCGTTTGCTTACATGAATGCTCAGCTTTCTGCCGTTCTTTCCTCTGTGGGCCTTGAACCATTGCACAAGGTCATTTTTTGTAAGTGTTTTCAGAGCTTGAATCTGTTAAAAAACAAACGACGCCATTGTAAGTTAAACATGCAATTATTTACAGTGAGGTTTGCTAAGGCCACAACAAAGCAATCAGTGGGTTGTTAATACCAAGCTACCTCGTCCCTTGTGAATTTTCCAAAAATAACTTGTGATCCACAAGACGTTAAAGAGAGGATTGCAAAGTGTCTGGGTGTGGGGTGAGAGCTTCCAGCCCCATGGTGACCTGCCACAAAACCATTAAATATCCAAATCAACTTAAAAAATAAAAATCCCTCCACACATTCCCTCGTGCAACGCTTGGGTTGATTGCTACAATATGGATTCCTCTTTCCAATCACTCCAATATAATGATTATGGTTATTATTTTTTCTTCTCCTGGTTTATCAGAAACACGTTGTTCCTTTGCAATGATGTGCAGCTTCTGTGGAGTGAGGTTTCGCGGATCACCTTTAAGATTGTACCAGCTGTTCCACATGGAGCCTTATCACGTCTTTGAGAAGTCTCAAAAGTGCTGCACAGAATGTACTGTGAAGTGAATCGACTATATTTTGTGGGCGAAACCACTTCATAGTGTATTAATAATTCAATCAGTTCGGGAATACTAATGCTCAATTACGGCATCACTATTTAACTAAAAACCATTAAAAATGGTTCCAAACCTGCCTGATATTTAAGACCAGATTGCTTCTCTCTTTATGTGAGTTCTGCTGATCTCACTAGTCAATTGAAAACGATTTTGTCACAATGCTGTTAACACCATACTGTTTGTTTAGGTTTACACACCCCGTTAATGTTCTTCCTTTGATTATTTTAATGATTTCTCCTTCACATTTCTTGGGTGCTGCTCTACTCGAGAAACAGGAGAAACACTATGTCAATACCACAAGCTCTAGCCCCCCTGGGCTTGTTGGCTAAAGTTACTATTCTCTAACCTAAACAGCCAGACACTATTTGACAGATAACATCAAGACAAGTCCAAAAGCATCACCTGTCACTCATGTACCTTCCACCCACCCACCCACCCACCCACCGACCGACAGACAGACTGACAGACTAGTACAACCCCCCAAATGATTTCGCTTTTCCATTGAATTTTTATTTCTATTCCTCGAAAAGATTGCAAACCACCGGGCCGTTTTATCACAATTCTCTTGACTGCTTTAAAAGCTTCACAGGCAGACACTCTGAAAACCAAACCAAACATCTAAAAATTCCCATTCTCTCTGAGGTTCCTCCAGGCCAGGATCTGTTCATTCTCAGCCCACTCCGACACCTCCTGCTGTTTGTGTTCGTTTGAAAGCTATCGAGAGCAACTCACGATTCACAATCATTTCCCCCTTTTACATGAACTTGATGCTGAGCCTGCCACAGTTTGGAGTCTCAGGTGTGATGGTTTGATGTAAAGTGCATCACGTCTTCTAAACATCTCAAAGCCCTTCACAGAATATACAGGTTAGACCTCGCTTAACGTTGATTCGTGCAACGTTGTTTTGTTATTACACGGGTGGGGGGGGGGGGTGGGGGGGAACATATATTAATTCAACATTGCGAAGTTCACTATTATGTCATTCGCCAGCGTGGGTGGAAATACTGGAGTACACAGACGCTGAACGTCCGGTATTCTTGCATGGGTTCGCTTAACGTCGCACTTTTCGCGAACACGACTGCAAGGTTAAGCAAGGACTAAGTGGACTGTAAAGTGAACTGACTGTATAATTCCCAGTTTCCAGAGCCCCTGAAAATCTTAGCCAGCGAATTATTAATTTACTACTACAGTAAAATTCAGTGTTAATTCGTAAGGGAGCTGATTAGTCAGAGCGATTAGGGCTTCACCTGAACAGTGAAACCTGGGAGAAGCAGATAAACTGAGAAAAAAACAAACCCAGAAAAAACATTAAAATGAAAAGGCAAAATAGAAAGATTTAAAAAGACAAAGTGGCCACACCGGGAACTAGAAGCCGCTGATCCCAACCTCGAGAGATCTTCCGACATGGGAAAACAATCTAACACTGATTGTACTTTGAGATCTTGCCGGTTTTAAGGAGTTTCCAGTTTTTGGAATGTGGGATTATCCAGGTTTTACCATATCACTAAAGTCACAGTAAACCTTCACTGAACTCTACTGTATTCATTACTGTCTCAGTACCTCATGGCTCAGGCGGTCAAACAGATACTGTTGTGTAAAAACTTCTGACCAGTTTCTGTCCACTTCATCTCCTAGATAGACGTCTTCACGTTTCTTCAGCTTGATCAGCGCTGTAACCTGTTCACAGTCAGACAGGAAGGAACATATAGTCATCATTGGTTCAGCTTCAATAACTGATGGTTTCCCCCCCACCCAATCGTACACCAGTAACTGATCAGCTAGTTTAGAGCCAGCTCAACACTATACATCATTAATCAATAGAAATCAACAGAAAACTCTGGAGACGTTAAACTATGGGAGAAAAATACATCACGAAAAAAATTGAATTGAAATTGTTATCACTAACAAAAGTGCCAGGGATGGTGAGAGCGCTGAAGTGGTTGTCAAGTGTATAAGAGCACAATGTTAGAAGCTTTGAAAATCATTGGGACTTGAAATTCTTTGAAATCCCTTTAAAAGGCCGACAGCACCTTTGGTTCACTTTGCAATCTTAGCGTAATAAATACCTCCACTCTTAAAATAATGGCCCACAAGACAATTGAGGGGCAACTGAAAGGTTCTTCAGTACCTGAAAGCAACGTTCTATGAGCCTCAGTAATGAAAGTACCTTACCTGAGAATGGAAGGCTTCCTGATTCATATTTTGGATCTTTTTGTAAAAGCTAAAAAGGAATTCTTCAATCTTCTTGTCAACATATTCCGTGCTGATGAAATTTTAGAACACAATTACTCAAACCGAAATCAACCCCTATTAATACATACTACAGTAAAAGCCTATTTATCCGGCACCCAATCAACCGTAACTTCCATATAACTGGCATCACAAAAACAAGGTCCGCATTCGATTAACCGGAATTTATCTGGAAAAATTCTTCAATTTTTTAAAATTTTTTCTGTTTTCGGCTGAATATCCGACAGGCGCTTTACATGGGACAAAAGGGTACATCACAAAGCCTCAAATGAAATAGATTTTCTGTCCTATTTCTACATATTAGTGTCTTGCTGTTTATTAAACATCTGCAACTCTTTCCTTCCAGCCTTCACCATAATAATAGTTATTATTATTAATAAATAAGTCATACATTCTCTGACCAATTGTCTTTCTATTCCGATTGCTTCCTCACTGACTGATGCAATTCCCAAAAGAGCATCTGTCTCTCTTCATTCTGTACCTGCTTTAATCTTAGTTTGCTTCTAATCAATCAACAATCAAAACCAAAACACATGGCAAACAATAGACACCGCAAACACGGTATTAAGGACTAACTAAAATTAAGGAAAAAGAGTGAAACAGCCCTTGAAATTGGTGGGAGAGGAGATGAAAGCCACAAAAATAGTCCAACTTACTTATATTTTGTTGCATCTGTATCTACTGTAATAGAGAACCCCATGATCCCAGAGGTATTTCGGCAGGTGGAATACACATTGTACCTGAAATGCAAATATGTATAAAGAAATACCATATTTTCCTTCATTAATAAATCAGATAACGTTGCAATAAACCATGTATTGTGGCGAGAAACACTGGTAATTACTGAAAGTTGTGGGTTTTCACACAGCATCGCCAATAGACTAGGAATGTCTTTTTAATGACTCATGTGATGGCTGTCAAACAATTGATGTGATGCTCCATTTGAGCAGAATTGTTTGAAATGCAAGTGCTCACGACAATGTTGAAAAGACCTGATTCAAGCTTCAGTAGTCAGTCAGTGTATATGAATATTAGACTTGACAGCTGTTAAGGCACTGATTTGTTAAATACAATCCCAAATTACATTTCTATAGCACCTTTCACATCAGGAGGACGTCCCAAGGCGTTAAATAGGCAGAAACTCAAATTTACGAAAATGCAAACACCTGCATTCATATTGAGCTAATGTTACAGATTAAATTCAGAAAGCAATTTGTTTTCTACTACGTTTAACTGAAGTCATTTGGTTTCAGATTCTTATTACACAGAAATATTGGCAATCGTCAATTTTCAGTTGATCACATTTGATTGTAACTTTAATGTAATCACGACACAAACTGAGTTACATCTTCCCCAACATCTTCACATCTTCCTTCCTCACTGAATACTTCAAACAATTCAAGCCTTAAGGGAATAAAACTCCTCTCTCCCCGACAGTCACTCTGTTCTGCTGCCTCCATGACTTGGTCCCTGCTGCTTCTCACCACAATGCTTCTCAGTTTCAGAAACCGCACAAATAAAATTGTTTTTTTGCTGGAATCAAGGAGACTCGAGGCTGCTTCAAACCCTTGTCAAAGAACATTATGGAAAGGGATAAGGAACGATCACAGGTGAGGACACTCAACTGGAAAAGGGCTAATTTCAATGAGTTGAGGTGGGACCTAGCCAAGGTGGATTGGAAAGAAAAATTGGCAGGTAAGACAACTAACGAGCAGTGGGCAGCGTTCAAAGAGGAGATAGTTCAGGCACAGGTCAAAAGCATCCCCACAAAGGTGAAATGTAAGGCATCCAAACCTCCCTGGATGACTAAGGAAATCGGGGCCAAAATAAAACAAACAAAAGAGGCTTATGATAAGTGTCAGGCTCAAAATTCAGAAGGGAACCAAGCAGAATATAGGAAGTGTAGGATAGAACTAAAAAAGGAAGTTAGAGGGGCAAAGAGACTGCATGAAAAACAATTAGCGAGTAAGATTAAGGGGAACCCTAAGGTTTTTTACCAACATATTATGAGTAAAAGGTTGGTCAAGGATAGGGTGGGGCCAATTAGGGACCTAGGAGGAAATCTCATTGTGGAGGCAGAGGGCATGGCTGATGTACTGAATGAGTACTTCGCCTCTGTCTTCACAAAATAAAATGATACAGCCAATGCCATGGTATTAGAGGAGAGGGTAGGAGAAATGGATAGAATAATTATAACCAGAGAGGAAGTTCTAAAAAGGTTGACGTTGCTCAAGGTGGATAACTCACCTGGTCCGGATGGGATGCACCCTAGGTTACTAAGTGAGGCACGGGAGCAAATAGCAGGGACTCTGGCCACGATCTTTCAATCTTCCTTGGACACAGGGGTCGTGCCAGAGGACTGGAGGATAGCTAATGTTACTCCCTTGTATAAAAAGGGGCAGAAGGACAAGCCTGGTAACTACAGACCAGTCAGTCTAACGTCGGTAGTGGGCAAACTTCTAGAGTCCATAATCAGGGACAAGGTAGATCTTCACTTAGAAAGATATAGGCTAATAAAGGACAGTCAACATGGATTTGTTAAAGGCAAATCTTGCCTTACAAATCTGATAGAATTTTTTGATGAGGTAACAGAATGGGTGGATAATGGTAGCGCAGTTGATGTAGTTTACATGGACTTTCAAAAGGCATTTGACAAAGTGCCACATGAGAGACTTATTATGAAATTAAAGGCCCATGGCGTAAAAGGGACAGTGGCAGCGTGGATCCACAACTGGCTGCGAGACAGAAAGCAGAGAGTTGTAGTGAGCGGCTGTTTTTCAGATTGGAGGGAAGTGAGCAGTGGTGTGCCACAGGGATCAGTTTTGGGACCATTGCTGTTTGTAATCTACATCAATGATCTGGACTTGGGTGTACGGAGTACAGTTTCCAAGTTTGCAGATGACACTAAGTTAGGGAGAATAGTAAATAGTGAGGAGGATAGTAGCCATCTGCAAGAGGATATAGACAAATTGGTAAAGTGGGCAGACACATGGCAGATGAAGTTTAATGCAGAGAAGTGTGAGGTGATGCATTTTGGGAGAAGAAATGAAGGGAGGCAATAGAGGCTAGATAGTACAATTTTAAATGGTGTGAAGGAACAGAGAGACCTGGGGATTTGTGTTAGTGACTCGTTGAAGGTGGCAGGACAGGTAGACAAGGCTGTTAAGAAGGCATATGGGTTACTAGGCTTTATAAATAGGGGTATAGAGTACAAAAGTCAGGAAGTGCTGACTAACCTCTATAGGACTTTGGTGAGGCCTCAGCTGGAATACTGTGTTCAATTCTGGTCACCACACTACAGAAAGGATGTGAAGGCATTGGAAAGGGTGCAGCGAAGATTTACTAGGATGGTGCCAGGATTGAGGGACTTCAGCTATGAGGAGAGGCTAGATAGGCTAGGGTTATTCTCTCTGGAGCAGAGAAGATTGAGGGGAGACCTAATAGAGGTTTATAAGATCATGAGGGGTTTCGACAGGGCAAATAGAGAAAAACTATTTCCACTCGTGGGTGAATCTGTGACTCGTGGTCACAGATTTAAAATAGTTTCAAGGCGAAGTAGAGGGGAGCTGAGGAGAAATTTTTTCACTCAGCGAGTTGTTCGAATCTGGAATGCATTGCCTGAAAAGGTGGTGGAGGCTGATTCGATAACAACTTTTAAAAGGGAATTAGATCTTTATTTAGGGAGAACAGGTCTATTAGGCTATGGGGAACGGGCAGGGCAGTGGGATTGAATCGCTCTTTTCAAAGAGCCGGCACAGACTAGATGGGCCGAATGGCCTCCTTTTGTGCCGTAAAATTCTATGAATCTATGAATCTATAACATCAATATGTTTATTTCTCTGATAAAAAAAAGTCAGTGGGAAACAAACGAAAGAGCTATTTCGAACTGAACAATATATTTTCTTTGGTATTTGAAAGTCAATATTAAATTCAAATCCTGGTTTGAGAACAAAGGCATATACTGTACAGCAAACCAACAAACAGCCAGTTTCTTCACCTTTCCCTGCCCACCATGCTGCCAAAGAGTTCCTGGGCTGAAGGGATTGACAGCAGCACCAAAACCTACCGTAGACCCATTTCCATGATAATTCTAATTATATTAAGTTAAATTTGTCAGTTTTGCAAAATTCCTTATTGCATTTGCTTTCAACCATAGAATTCAAGAAAGGCACAAGGGCTGTTGACATTTCAATCCTTAGAATGCCACAGACACCCAAGTACATCATTCAGTCTTACCTTTTCATTGATTGCAAAAGTCTGCCTGTGAGGCTGAATTCTGAACCAATGAAAAAGACTTTTAACAAGATGCTCACCTTCCAAATTGGATGGTGTTTGCTGGAAGAAAGAAGAGAAGAAAAAAAAGGAAAATCCAGTAAAGATAGAAATTGGAAAATTGTTTTTTTTAAATAAAAATACAGAACAGGAAAGAAAATAAATAGGAAAAATGAATTAACAGGGTAAATACACACAATGTATGTTGGCTCGATATTGGGTCAGGTCACATGTTCACCACAAGAAGAACCTTCCAACCATCACCAATCAGGAGCTGCTTCCAAAGGTCAACGGAAGCAATGCCTGGCGAAGCCTCCATACCATATACTCACCCTCCCAACCAGCCGTGGCCAGAGCTGGGAGAGCGTAACTGGACTCAGGTCAACATAATAAGGCAAAATACATCTCATTCACTAGAAAGAGAAAAGTATTACATTCACTAGAAAGAGAAAAGTATTACCCGAGTGTTTCTTTTGTCCTCAGATTGTCAAAGCAAGGCTCGTCCATGTGCATCTGAAGGTCAGAAAGCAAAATATCTCAGTACATATCGGAAGTGAATGTGCGGTGTTAAGAGTATACAGTTGCAATCTAGTCAATTGATGTTTGCAAACAAATCGAGCAAATCATTTCCAACGCTGCCCAAATTGGGTTGGAGCCAAAATCCAGTTTGGTCAAAGTCTCTAATGCCCTGGTCAGCACTGTGGCATTCACATAGACATTGTGTGCAGGAGACAGTCACCTCCACCAGCACCTACACACATGTCAGTGCGCAGGAAACCAAAATCTAAATGTAGAGACTTCACCAGCTGCCTGATGAACCAGAGGACAGCCTTGTTGGCTTCCTGAGGGTATTTCGAAGCACACAGCGCACACGATGGACGATTTGGGGAAGTAAATGTGGGGATCCCAACACCGACTAACTATATCCTAGTGAACAAGACAAGCTTACACTAAACATTCCCATCCTTGATTGTCCTCACTGATACGCAAAAACGCAAAGGTCTCGTTTGCTCCCAATTCTACCCTCTAAATGTCACTTCGATAAATTGAAAGTCAAAGTTTAAAGTGTCAATCAGGGAAATGGCAGCAAGTTTTCGTTCAAATTCACTTCCACCTTGGGAGAAAAAATAACAAATGATAATTTAACATTTATATAGCTTTAACCATGTTGGGGAGGACATTTCAAAGAGCTTCTGAGCTGTTTGGGGAATGGGGGGGTGGGGGAGGAGGGGGGTGAAGGAAAAGGCTTACCACAAGAAGTTCCAGAAGTGCAGATCCTCTTACATTCTGAGGACCAGACTGAAAATTAAAAAGCACATAAGAACATTCATTTTTTTAAAGAAAAAAGAGAGACTATGAAACGCAAGTTGCATATTTAAGGCAAACCTTAGTATGGTAAAATTAAAAGAAAACAAACGTATAATTAATCACATAATAATAATAATTCTTCTATTAGATATAGCGCCATATCATGTCTTCCAGATGTCTCAAAGCTCTTCACAGAATGTACTGTAAAGTGAATTGACCGTACATTTGTGGGCGAAACATGGCAGCTAATTGTGAATAGCAGTGCCCCAGTGATCAAATTATTATTGTTTTTAACGAGCGGTTATTATCAGGTGTGTGGAGTAAGAAAACCTGCCCAAGGTTTCACCCTAACCGGGAATTGAACCCAGGTCTCTCACTTGCAAGGCTCTAACCACTGAGCTACAAGGTTCCTACAGGACTACGTAAGCTGAAGGATGGACTTAGTTGCTCATAGAAAACCTATGAAATATTGAACAGTTATACATTCCATCCAAACTAAAGAGAGGGATCAGGGGGAAGGGAGAAGCACTTCAGGCTGATCTCTATAATTAGCTTAAGATAGATAAAAAGCAAAGCTGACGTTACCTGATAGTAAACTACGACCTCGGAATTGGCCTGACCTTTGTTCAGCGACTTCACCTTGCAGATGTGTGAATTTTGGGGCAGCTGAACCACTCTGAATTGTACAGGTAAACTCTTCAACAGTGGCTTGTAACGCAGCTTCCTGTGACAAACATTAACTTGTTACATGCAAGTGTTAATGTTAATAATAATCCCATCATTTAATATAGAACATGAAGGGCATAGTTGAGACATCTCCAAGCGCTTCACAGACACACTGTAAAGTGAATTGAGTGTATATTTCGTGGGCGAAACGCAGCAGCCAATTGTACACAGCAGCGTCCCACACAGTCGATGAATGAAATGACCAAATTGTTCCTTTTTTCAAAAAAAAGGGATTAACACCCCCCCGGGTTTTCAGCATCTCTGCCCCCAAACTCTGGAACTCCTTCCCAGTCCCTTTGCTCGCTCCCTCCCTCATGGCCCGTCTCAATTGTGCCTTCTGCTGCCCTCCCAACTCTCTCCCTCCCCTCCTAACTCTCTCCCACCCCTACCCTGCCCTTCTCCCTTGCTCAGGTCCCAATCTGGCTGTTCAGTGCCTTGGGACTTCCTCCCGACGTGAAAAGCGCTTTATAAATGTAATTTTGTTGTTGTAGTTGCTGCCAGTTTTAAAGATAAAAGATTATTTCATATATTCAATGATAGTGAACATTCAGTAATAGGAAAAAAGGTGAACTTTCACAAATAGTAGCTTTAGTTTACTAAGAACATTGTGTTATTTAAACACTAATCAATTTAATGTCATTTGGACAATAGGATCAGGTTAAGCTGAGTTCTATTTACTTTTCATATTCCAGTGTTAGCAATATCAGAAAAAAAGTAGGTACTTACTGCTGAATATAATTTAGAAATTCAACAGACTCCTTGAGGGGAAGAAATGTAAGCATTAGTTAATATTGAAAGTTCATATATTACTGAAAATACAATTTTACAATCTGCTCATTAAATTGTGGTAACTGAACATTGCTTAAAATAATTATTTATATTATTATTGCTTAAAAGTGGCAGTCCAGCAGGAGAAATTTCATTTCAAATAATAATAATAATCCTTGCATTGGATATTGTGCTTTTCATGTCTTCTAGACGTCTCAAAGCGCTTCATAGAATAGACTGTAAAGTGAATTGACTGTATATTTGTGGATGAAATGCAGCAGCCAATTGTGGACAGCAGCGTCCCCCACAAACAGTCATGGATTGAAATAGCCAATTTGTTTTTAAGGGTTTATTAGGCATGTGGAATAAGGAAACTTGCCCAAGGTTTCACCCTGGCATTGAACCCAAGTCTCCTGCTTGTAAGGCAAAGTGCTCTAACCACTCAGTTTCAGGTCTCCACAGATTAATCAAATAATGGGAATTCCACAAAATCAAGACTAAAATAATCAAAAGCCAACAGCTACACACATCAATGCAAATGTTGTGTTATTACTAGAAGTAGAATCCCCAGAAATGTCCACCAATGAAATTGTTTCAGTTATTACTCTTTCTAACTTATTTGGGTCTCTCACAGCTTTAGGTTTGGAACAGGTTTGGAATATTACAGGCTGAGGGATTGTTGGCTGGGGGGGGGGGGTTAGGAAATTATTTTGCGCCTTTCAGTTTTCCTGCTTTTTGGTTAACTTAGTAGCTGTCATATTTATTTAAAATAATCCTTGCATTTTATACAGCACCTACAACAACGATAGAGTGGGGAAATAAAACAAGGCATTTACAAGAAACACTTTGTAGGTATTGAGGCAACGTGAATCCCAGGAACCTGATTGGTAAGGGGAAGCCATCACTGGCCCAGAGCAGCTTGATTTATAGTCAATGATTTTGATGACCTGAAAGCCCAGTAGGAACTGAAGTTAGTGGGTGCAAACTCACGACTACTGTTCTTTCCTGGGAATAGACTCCAACTCTGAGTCAGCCCAACGCTGAGCAAAATAAGAGTGATTCGGGAACACAAAGCCTCTCTCCCCGACCCACCCCCACCCTCTCCCTAAACACAGGACAGAAGTTACTAATCAGATTGATGAGCCCTTTCATCTTAAGATATAAATTTCCAAATTTTAAAAAGTTGTAATTAATAATCATACAAGGATGTTTTGTACATTTCTAATGATAGACTAAGCAAAAATCAAAAGGAATGTTTGCAAATGAAAACAAAATCCATTATATTCTTGAAATAAACTAAATATTTTTAAGCTAATTATAATTTATTTGAACGTCAAAATGCCTGATGCCAATAGTTTAATATCTTTTGAAGTCTTTTAACAATCATTTTAAGTCAATTGAAAGGTGAACCACTTACTTTGCTTGTGAAATTTCCCTGTACTAATCCTTCCACAAACAGTTCCTGTTTAAATTTCTTCACAAATGATGTTAGTGTCTCAACTGTGGCAGTACCATTGACTAGCACTTGGTACTTTTCAATCAAAGACCAGTGCCCATGTTCCAGGATCAATAGACGGATGTCCCTTGAAAAATAAAATAAACATTTTTATAGAGACAGGCTGAATAGTAATAATACAGTAAAAGCCTCTTTATCCGGCACCCAATCAACCGTAATTTCCGTATAACCGGCATTGCAAAAAATCGGTCCGCATTCGATTAACCGGAATTTATCTGGAAAAGTATATAGAAATTTTTTTCCCCCCCCATTTTTGGCCGAATATCTGACAACCGGCATTGGCCAGGTCCCAAGGGTGCCGGATAAGCATGCTTTTACTGTAATAATAATCCTTACATTTGATATAGCGCTTTTCACGTTTTCTAGACGTCTCGAAGCGCTTCACGGAATATACTATAAAGTGAATTGACTGTATATTTGTGGGCGAAATGCGGCAGCCAACTGTGCACAGCAACGTCCCCCACAAATAGTCGTGGATTTATTATTGTTCGTTTTTCTTGAGGGAATATTATCAGGCACGTGGAGTAAGGAATCTCTGCCTGCCAGGAATCAAACCCAGATCTGTCGCTTGCATGGTGAGGCCTCTAACTATTGAGCTACAAGACTCCAGTTATTGGAATCCGCACTTTATTTGCTATGGGATTTCAGTGGGAAGGAGGGTTACTCCACATTGTTTCCTCTTGAAAGTTATTTGATTTTTTCCTCCAGTCTCATTGACACCCGTCTCCTAGAATAGCTTGCCGAACCTGAGTTGCATTAATACACTGTATGTATTAGATCCATATATGGACTCCTGTAGCTCAGTGGTTAGCGCTGTATCAAATGCAAGCATAATTATTATATATGAAGCTAATACTGTATTTCCTGAGCGTGCAGCTTGAAGGAATAAAATTCATGAAAATACAGCTAAAACGTGCTCCTCAAACCCTTCCCTCAAAATTCTGCCCAAACCCCAGTAGTATGTTGACTAGTCACTGTAGAATAAAGGCACCTAGATCTGAGTCGAAACTCAATTCTACTTAATATTGCATTAGAATCAAATTTATTTGTCCCTTTTACTTACTTCCCCAGTTTTTCAGGCTTGATTAAAATATTGAAGTAACTTTTTTTCAGTTGTTCTATCATCATTGCAAATACTTCTGTTGTGGTTCTAAACCGAGCCAAGTGATCAATAATGAGTTCAAACAGGAGCTGGCAACACATAAGCAAAATTGAATGTAAATGCGTAACTTATTTAAGTTGTGCGAAATCCACAATAGTTTACAGGAAGACATTCAGACAGGATATTCTTTTCAGAAGTTAATGGCTTTTTATACTGTATCAAGAATTACTTCTAAATAATGAAAAACATTGCTATACTATTAAATCTAGTTACTTCACTTGACTCTCTAGAGTGAAAAGCCCTTTTTGTTTCCCCAACAGGTCTTTCATAAATCTGCACACAACAAAAAAAACACTTTGCTAGTGGGCAACAGAAACACATCTAATTAATTATTGCTGAAATTTATATCCACAAACAGAAATGAGTGCCCAGAAAGACAGGTTAAAATTCCAACAATATTATTCTCAATGCTGCAGCTGGACTGCTGAAGCAACACACTGGATCCAATACACCTCTACGCTCATTTAAAATAGGGCTTGCAATATATAAATCTGTACAGCTTTTACTGAACTACAGCTCAACAACATACTGGAAGGCAATAACACAGACAAACGTCTACTTACTCCAAGTTTGTGGTTAAACCCTTTCACTTTGATGACAAGTCCATGATCTTCAGCCACCAGACAGTAATCCAACTGGGCCACATCTGCCTCATACGCGGGTTCGGAGAGGTTGTGGGCCACAATGTTCACAAATAAATCAAAAAGAATCAGGCTGGATGGGAGAATAGTTATTACTGTTTGCAAACCTGAATTAGATTATAACACATTTATTAAAAGTAACAAAGGCAATGTAGTTATATACTTTGGCACTAATTGTGGCCCCTAGTTTTCCACTCTCCCAGGGGGGTAATAAATGGCCGGTTTATTCTTACATTATCTTGTTGCCCCCTCAGTCATTTAAAAGATTTGATCATATCCCAAGCTCAAATCTTTTCTCGAATAAATGTGTTTAGTTCCTACTTAATAACCCCAGGGCCAAACAGTCCTGCAAGCTTCACTTCTATGAACCTTCTCATTCCTTAAAGGCACATCAGATTCTAACCTGACATCAGAGCTGAATTATGACAGTTGTTTAAACTCAAGTTTTCAAATACTGCCACCATGTTAGACAGATCAGTTTCACCTCTCTACCTTAATACCAGGACCCCTGGTCACAACCTCCACTAGAATACACCTTCATTTAGAGCGCAGAGGGTGCTGGGAACCCATACTGAGCAGCAGCTCAGCGGACGCGAGTAGCTCTCAGCAAACGATAAGCAGAAAGTGACCTCGGCAGCCAGTTCATGACTGGAAGTTCACAGTCTCTTAGAATGCGGGTGCAGCAACCAAGCTAATAATGTAATTACCCAAGTGTGGACATTTTGGTTCTTACTAAACTGTTAAAAAAAACTCCTTATTCAGAGCTACAGCAACAAAATTACATTCATAGATTGGTTTCTATGTACTTCAAGGTGAGGCTACATTTTCAGCAAACAAAACAGAGAAATTAACTTAACAGTTTGGGTTGCAGTGCCTTGGGCTGCCCTCCCGACAAGAAAGGTGCTATACAAATGCAATTTTGTAGTTGTCGCACTAAATGTTTATTTTTCTGCCTGATTTATATCAACACTTACTTTTCTGCAGATTGCTGGATGAGAGGAGATATCAAGTGGAATCGGATGTAACCTATAAGGGAAATAAGACACAAAAGTTAGTATTTATCCTTTTCTGTAATATTAATGTACTGTATCTATTAATCAGATGGTTTAAAAAATATATACCCACACATTCAAAACTGAAGATGTACAGTAGTTAAAAATGTTTTATTAAAACTGTAATAATGCAAGCGATGCATGTTGCCCTCTTGTGGCCTAAAGGAAATCTAGCAAACAGACATGGTAAAGGCTCTACAGGTTAGGACAGGGTTGCGTTCCTGAAAAATGCTACTCATTGAAACGTCCTAAATCGAAACACGGTTTCCCAAGCAATCCCATTATATAACCTCAGATGTGTTCTTTTCACAAAATTTTCAAACCTTAAACCCACTAAATAACACACAAAATAACACACATAGGAAAGAAGGGGTAGTTTGGGGTAACGGTACGGTATTGTACTTTAATACTGACAAACTTTATTTTGCTAATCTGCTTGCACCTGTAGCTGTAACACACCTTGAACTTGCCAGTATATTGTCCTTATTCTGCTTTACAGTAGCCACCGTCGATCTAGCTAGCCCTAAAGCCCTCCCGACGTCCGTACCTTTTTTGCCAGACTCGATATGCTTTATCACCTCCAATTTAGTATTTAAAGTGATGACTTTGCGGGGTTTCTTGCCGCTAGCAGTATTACCGCTGCTCATTTCACTTACTGCTCTCTTTTCCCGACATGGTAGAAACGCGGTAGAGGCTGTAAATCGCTCGAAGTTGCTCAGGAATGTTTGGAAATTACTGTAATACTGACGTGGCATGGTGTCACTTCAAAATCAACTGGCTTTTAAACAATGACGTAGTGACATGCTATTGGCCAGCTCAAACGCTTGGATATCAGGTGCGAGCACGATTCACCCGTGAATACACTATGGACTGTGCGTCTGGACAAATACGACTGCGGTATACAATATGTACTGCGCATGCGCAAAAGGATAATTTTGTTTGTTAAAACGAAACAAGTGTCCTATATCGATAAAAAGGTGTTAAAAAGTTATGTTTGTGCAATCGAAACGTCCTAAATAGAAGCATCCTAAATGGGAGCTTACCTATACATCCACAGCAGTGAATTGTAACCTGAACATGGCATCCTACGTAATAATTATAATCCTTGCTTTCGGGAGTCAGAGAGGCAGGAGTTTGCAGCCTTTGCAAATAGACAAAGAGTTTCTATGAGAGGCTAGGGATTCTCTCTCCTCCCACCCATCCAGTCTACAATACAAGTGTTGAACTCCTCTTACCAGAACATTTTGCATTAGTTCAGAAAACCCAACTTACCTTTCGGAATGTTAAATTTATTATCTTTTTTGTACCACACACAGCCGTAATCTTTACTCAGAACCTTCACTGGGTACTCTGTATCAGTGCAGTCAGAGTGCTTCAACGTAAAATCAGTTGCTGAGAAGAAAAAAAAACTCAGTTATCATAAAAAAACTATTCAATTCATTTTCTAGTTACAGTATACTAAACTTTAAAAAAAAAAAAAGATTTCATGGTGATTTAACGGCAAACTCAAATATAGAAAACTTGAATGTACGACTTGCCTATAAACTTGTTCTCCACTGGCAGGTGAAGTTCAGTGTTCAATGTAAAGTCGCCTTTCCATATGTCAGCCCACCGCTTGCCAATATCTATTGGGAACAGCAATGGAAACCTTCAGATAGATTTGTTTTATTGGAACTACATGGTGCTATACATGAATTAGTCTATGAAATCCACAAGCAATACACAGGTCACCTGCTCTTATAACCAATGAAGCATTTTAATTTATTTTTCCAATGAAATAGATAAGCATGACACAATCAGCAGTCCAGCTCCATTATAAAGCGGTTGTTTGGATCTACAAAACAATGCAATGAAGTGATTTAAAGTGCAATTGCTCGTCAGCACCTCTGGAGTTGGCAAGGATGTCGCTGACATGAATACACTTCGCAAAGTGCCTTTCCGCCTTCCAGAGAGACCGAGAGAGAGAGAGAGAGAGAGAGAGAGAGAGAGTGTGTGTATGTATGTGTGTAGTACAGGGCGGAGGGTGAGAGAGTATGTGAGAGAGGCCACGTCAACACACTGTTTGCTAGTGTAAAGCTAAGTCACATGTAATTTACCCAAGCTTCTAACAACCTCATCAAATGAGTGCATAGATGTTCATTAATCGCAAACATGGTGGTGTTAATAAGTCTTGTTTTGCTGCACTAAGGATGGACTAATCAACCAATCTTTACAAAATGATCAGAAAGTTCAGCATTCCAACAGGAATATTTAAAATTTCAGTGAAATCATGACAAACAGCAAGTCACAACAGCCGGCAGATACTCTGGTACCTATCTTCTTGTGATGTTATATTTGGGACTCAACAGTTCACCTGAATTGCTTTATTTCTTTTCACCATATTGTTCCCTTAGTGACATTTTACTTCAGCACACTCCCAGGACATAGTGAAATCTAACCAGAAAGATTTATATGTTACAGATAATTCTATAAGGTAACCAATTGTCATATTGTAGAGACAATAATCTGCCGGTCTCCAAAGCGTCCTTTTACTGTTCAGGCACCTTACCTTCAATGTTATAGCGAGTACCAAACCATTTCTCTTGCAGGTCACATCGGCCTTCGTTATTGGGAGAAAGAAGAATGAGATTAGCTCTCTGTGGCTTGAGATATGAAAGGGCCGTTGCGATCACCTGTGAAAAAAGTATAGAAAAGTTGTTAGAATTTTTTTTTAAAAAAAAACGATGCTCAAAATACCTTCAGTGAATGATTTTCTATGATTGAAGTTCAGTGAAAGACAGTGCAGATTTCTGCAACCAAATGTTTACATTATTCATTCATTCTGATTAAAGTCATTCTTATTTGATATTGTCAAAGAGAAATCTATCATTAAAACTATCAAGGGGTAAGCCACAACAACAAATTTAGATTGCGCCTTTCACGTATGAAAGACATCCCAAGGTCAATGTCCTTTCACTTGTGTTGTCTGCACAAAAGAGCTAGATATACACTTAGTGTGGCCTGTGGCAGTAGTACTGAAAACAGCTAAATTACTGTAAAATTCAATGGATTAAATGCACCATCTACATTTGTTCTATTTTAGTTTCTGGTTTACTAAAAACACTACAACTCGTACTAGGATCAAGTCTTTCCCTTTCCCTTAAAGGGCAAAGACTGAGCAATACTGTATAAGATATACCATATATATCAAGTTCTCCTCATTTAAGCTGTACTTGATTGTGAAATGAAAAAAACAGGCTTTCCCTGGAAATCACCCTTGCAAAATGCTACAATCCACTACAGGTATTACCATAACTCAGTTTGAGACGATGGTGAAATATATTCCAATAAGAGTTGTGCAATTTCAGTTTTGAGTCTAACACATGCAAATTACATGGTGAGATTCTGATTACAGTAAAGGGTGAACCTTTCTGATATTTATGGTGCTGAATTACCTCTGGCTTGTATTCGAACATTAACTGGGATCCAGTGAGAAAATCCTCCTCTTTATACAACTGCATATTCTCACAGATATCTTCCACGTTGTCAATAGGATCAGTCTAAAGAGAGAATGCAGAAAAGTCAGGAACACAATTCTGCCCAAATGCTTGACTTATCAATTGATTCACAAATATGCAGGAAATTTGGGCAAGCAGTTGCCCAAAACATACCTGTTCCTGGTAATGAAAATCATTATCTTCAATTTTCTGAATCTCTTCATAAATTCTGGAAAAAGAAATGATGCACTGTGGTTAATTCATTGTTTCTTAAAACAAAGTGAGATTTCTAGATCTCTCAAACAAATCCAGATATAACACAACAAATAAAGCTGCCTCCTTTTCCAGTACAACTGGCACATTCTAACCAAAAACATAAAATGACTTCTGATTGTCAGGTTGCTTCTGACATCACTTTCATGTGCTGCATGCACATCCTTCCCTCACACAATGACAGTGTTTCCTACATAGACATATAGACATGCCCCCGGCGCACAGTGCTGATCTGTTGACATGGAACAACAACAAAATGACATTTATAGAGCGCCTTTCACGTCGGGAGAACATGGAAGTCAGGCAGTTATCTTAAGCACTTCAGGCCTAGTATACTAGACTTTCTGCACTTGTTAATTACTTTTCATCCACCCAAAATGTTTGTGCAGCTATCTCGTGGTCTATACAAGGATTTCTGAACATAATTTTCAGTCAAAAGTTGAAATGTAATAATGTACCTTTGCTGAGGACCAAGCATTTGCAGCATTTTCAAGTACTGAAACACAATATGCGCAACCTGAACAGGAACAAAGACAAACATAAGTATGTTCTCAATTGACATTGTAGGTTACCCTTGAAGAGAATGAGTTAGAATTTGTTTGGAAGGGAGAGTAACTACAGCCAAACATTCCAATGCTATAAAATGAAAGTTCAGTATTCATTCCAAACTACAAAAATAAATTCAAAAATCCATCAAATTCCAAACTGAAAGCAATGTGTAGTTTGAAGAAAACAAGTTCTGACTGTCTTTACCTCATAGAACTGCTCATAGCCTTCATCGGTCAATGTAATGCAAATGTTGAACACCGAATAGGTTACATTTTGTTGAAATCCAGTACCATCATTCCCTGCAAATAATGCAAGAGCCAAACACCTGGAAGAAATAATTATTTTTTATACAATCTGCAGAATATACACTTGGCAAAAGTATTTCAACAATGAAATCAAGGCAGTAATTGCAAGGCTGAAAAATATCAATACATTTTACATCATAATTTTAAAAAAAGGAAAAAGTAATTAAAACAAAAGTTGCTGGGGAAACTCAGCAGGTCAAGCAACATCCATAGAGAAAGGAAAAAGAGTCAACGTTTTGTTTGACAAAGGGTTGTAGCCCCGAAATGTTGACTCTTTTTCCTTTCTCCATGGATGCTGCTTGACCTGCTGAGTTTCCCCAGCAACTTTTGTTTTTGTTTCAGATTCCCAGCATCTGTAGTATTTTGTGTTTTGTTTAGGAAAAAGTAATTCATTGTCTTAAGTTCTCAGCACTATATCTTAGGATTAAAGTCATAATGTTTTATTGATGTGGGATATAAGTGTGAAACAGTGTCCATCATGAAATCCATGTGTTCAACATAATAATAATAATCCTGGCATTTGATATCGCGACTTTTCACATCTTCTAGACTGAGTTTCAAAGCGCTTCACAGGATATACTGTAAAGTGAATTGACTGTATATATTTGTTGGCGAAACATGGAAGCCAAATGCGCACAGCAGCGTCCCACAAACAGTCATGGATTTGAAATGACCAATATATAATTTAAAAAAAGAAGCTATTGCCGAAGTCAGAATTGGAGCAGGAACAATAATCAACATAATACTATGAGGTTAACAATCCTTGCATTTCTTGTAACTTCCCAGTAACGGGGTAAAAGATTTACACAGCACGAGCGACGAGGAAGGACTTAATCATTTACGCCAGCTGTGTGCAACATCTGTATTTTATCAGCAGCTTGAGACATCCTTCCCCCCCACCCACCCACCCCAAACCCCCGACATGAAAGGTGCAATACAAATGCAATTTATGTTCATTTTCTTCAATAATTCAAGAAAAATAATTGTCATAACTCTATACCAGATTGCAATCACATAATAGGCTTGTTCTTTCCCAAGCCATAAATAATAACATTCTGAAACTTCAAGCAAATGGGTGAATCAAATTGCAGATGCCTTGCACAGAGCCATGTAGAAATGTGCATTTGCTCCTCACCGAGGCAGCCTTAGGGAAACCATGATCTTTTGCGTGCTTTATAGAGTTCTTATCTCCATGACGGTGTTTGATCACAAGTGTATTATTTATTTCTGATGACTCACTCTATCGAAAGGAACAGTGCAAGTCGATAGCTGGAAGTACACTTGGGAATCTCTTTCTTCTAAATCAGTTGGAATCAGTGTTCTATAGATTTTGTGAATAAGACAATTCATAAAAACATATTGAATAACTCTCAGTACTTACATCTTCCGAAGAAGGGACAAGATACTGCCTTTCCCTTCGTGTCCTATCAGCCAGGCTATGTACTGGAGAGGCTTGACCCTAACGCAAGGAAATTAAAAGGAGTTATTAAAACAGGATTCATTAGTCACAGCTTTTTATTTTAGATTTCTCCCACCTAAAAGGGTAGACTAGAGAGTAGCAGTAGGTGGAGAGGAATAAACACAAGAATGGACTGGTTGGGAAAATTGGCTTTTTAACAAACACTACATTCTATGTAAATCTATGTAAAATCCCCCTTCACCAAATTCCACCCTCCTCATGGTACATGTAGTTTTAACGTGTCTTTAAATGTTTCATTTGTGAAATCTTATCAAACATATTCCAAACATCCAAGTAGACTACATCTTTTGTTTTGCTCATTCACTAGTTTAAAATACAATTCCACAAGATTCATCCGATTGCTTCTAAATCTACATTTGCCCACTCCCTATAGCACCTGAGTAAAGATAATTATTACAGTATTAATACACTTTATAATATTCTTTAGCATTTTCTCCAATTGGCAATGGGAATCTAATTTGAAATACTTCTCCAAGGGTTCGAACGTGAGGATCATACCTGTAATGATGTGTCTGGGGTGGGAGTGCCCACGTTATGTTCAGAGAATGAACTTTAGACACAGGAATAACTGCAAAACAAAGAGAATACCCAGATTACAATCCACAGGTAAATTTCCCTTTAGTTATAAATACCCAAATTATTTTCATTTCAAATTGGTGGAAATGGTGTATAGATGTTAATAATTGTGCATCTTATTTGAATGTGTCAGGAGCACATTGAAGAAAAACAGATAGATTTCTCCAGTTCAGGGAGCATCAGGTTGCAGTACCAAGATAAGACCGGCATTTATGAATTCTAACATCTAAATATCTAAATCAGCAATTATGTTTTAGACATCTATGTAAGCCCTAATTATTTAATATATGGAATTGCTCAGCGTTTTCCATATTGAATGTGGATATAAGGTTAGGAGGGCCGATCTGCTTTGTAAATGAACTCACCTCGATAAAGTTTGTGAAATTCATCTGTTTCAAAGGGATCCACAAAATTGCTGAAGTCCGGCTTAGGTAGGCCACTTCACAACAAACAAGGAAAATATTTATTTTATGTTCAATTAAACATAAAATGTATGAGTAATTAGCAAAAACAAAACGACCATTTCTGCAAGGTAACTAACATTCAAGGTAATTCTCCAAGCAGTAATTCACATTTAAGTGATTAAATGATTTAAACTTCACAATGGGTCAGTGAGATTGACGATAGCAATTTGGTGGAAAACAATGACAAAATCATAATAATTGCCACCAAACGCACAGTACAAACATACAAAAAAAACTTCAATAATTAAAAAACAAAATGCAGTTATATTTTCTAGAAATATTTAACATAATGCACAAAGAAAACCTACTTGTTTGGTATATTTGAAAATACTTCTTTCACAAAGGCTTCCAAAGTATTCAGAGTTTCTGCAATGTTACCACAAGACAAACAAAATGAACACTATTCAACTTTAGTCAAACCTCATCAAATACACATTAAATAGATAAGAAAAAGAACTTATTGAACGGCAAATATAAGCATTTCACAAACTAAAAGAAGAAATACAGAGCGTCATTTATTAAAAGGAACCTTTTGCTTGGACAGCCAGAGTGATGTAATGAGCAGAATAATGACGCTTCCAGAACTCTTGAAGTCTGGCATGGACATCAATGCCTTGTTGTCTGGGAGTATGTTTCAGGGTCCCTGAATTTCCTGTTGAGATTTCAAAGATACATGTGAATCTTTTAAATTTAAAAGCAAGTGAAGTATAATCCTAGGACAGGGGGCAATAAGGAAATAGAAATCTTACCCCAAAAGAATTTGCTCATAGGATGACCCGGTTTGGCAAGGCTTCCAAAAAACATCTCTTTCCTGCTGGAGTCAGATGTAATTGCAAGTTGAAACTCTACCCAAAGAAAATGTGAAATACGATTTAAGGATACTACTTTCATTCCCTATAAATGTCTATCTATGCAATACAACATGCATTTGATACAGCGCCTTTCATACTGGGAGGACATCTCAAAAGACTTTTATTCTAAAGTTAGTAACTGTGTATTAGACATGAATAGAATTCTCCACACCTCTATCTCTTGTATTATTCTGTCACTTGTTATACTATATTTCAAGATATATTCCTTGAATGTCATACAAAATTCCTCTTTATCATCTGATCTGTTATTGAACATTTGTGACATTAAATCTAATAATAATCCCTCCAAAAAAACAAACAGTAATAAAATTGGTCATTTCAATCCACGACTGTTTGTGGGATACGGCTGTGCCCAATTGGCTGCCGCGTTCGGCAAATATACAGTCAATTCACTTTAGTATATTCTGTGAAGCGCTTTGAGATGTCTAGAAGATATGAAAAGCGCTATATCAAATGTAAGGATTTATTATTATTATTATAGTTCAACTAGAGTGAATAACATTTGATTGATGAGTTGGTGAGAAACAACAACATTTGTAGAGCACTATTCATGTTGAGAGGATACCCCAAGGAGCTGAACAGTCAGGGGTCAGGAACCGAGCATGGGAGGGGGGCAGGGTTGGGATGAGGGAGGGCAGAGAGGTAGGATGGCGGCTGAAAAAAAGGTCGAAAAGGAGGGTCTTGAGACTGGTTTTGAAGGAGACAAGAGAAGAAGCAAGGCGAAGGGGTTGTAGGATGGAGTTCCAAAGAGGAGGGGCAGAAAGGCTGAAAGCCCGGCCACCGATGGTTGGGTGGGAGATATGGAGCAGGCCGGAGCCTGCTGAATGGAGGGGGTGGATAGATCAAGTCCAAAATTGAGGGAAACTATTCAACTGCCTCTGTCCTCCCAACTGCTATCTATAGAACAATGCAAAAGTACAAGTAGGAAAACATGGGAGTGAAATTAACAACTTACCACTGTCCACAGCTTCTACTTCTCGGTCAATGGTATCTCGGATCATTAAGGGGCCAATGAAAAACTGAACCCACCTGAAGAAATAACATTTATTAATTTGAGTTCCTTTCTTACTAGAAGCATTTCAGAAAATATTCAGTATGAAGTCAAAATGCAGATATTAAACTGGTGTATTTTCCCATTTATTCAGTTCCCCTCCCTTCTCATTACGCCTGCGCACACTTACATACAAGATACAAGTCTATACATTTTTTAAAATTCTAATAAATTCTAATGTTTTGCTTATCAAGTATTGAATCTGTTGTGTTTCCCAAACTCTCCTGCACTTTCGGGCTTACCCATTTGCTCCAAGCTGAAAAGTGGATTTAGATCATTACAAAAGTTAATACAGTAGAAGCCCGCTTATCCGTGACTCAATGAACTGGTACTTCCGTATAACCAACACGTCAAAAAAAAAGTCCCCATTCGATAAACCAGAACTTATCCAGAACAATAGCAGTGGAGCATTTGTAAATGCATAAATAATAACATAATAACAGAATTTTGTATTGGTACTTATTGTTAAAACTACTCTCTTGCGCTTCTCACCTTTGCTGGTAGATGCTGCGCTTGAAGCCATGATGCTGCGGTTGAGGCTTATAGCGATTCTTTTTAAAATGGAGGATGCCAAGCAGGAGAAAAAAATGGGAGCGTGTATTAAAGTCATACTAGCGGCAAGCCGATAACGCTAGCCAATAACTCACATTGTCGCGCAGGTGCAGTATTTCGGTTTGCCGCTAATAAGAGTCTAGGGCTTCGGCTTGCAGCTAGTAAAGTCGCGCAACTTTACAATCGTGCTGCCGCCTCCCTCACCCTCTTGGCTCCATTTAAAAAAGAATCGCTGGACTGTAAATCTCAATCAGTAAACCTCACCAGTAAAGGTGAGAAGCGCAAGAGCGTAGTTTTAACAATAAGTACCAATATAATATTCTGTTATTATGTTTTTAGTCTGGTGTGTACGGTGTGTGTTAAAAGAACTTTAATTTTTTTGTAGTGGGTTTTTGGCCGTGGGCCCCCGAATATCCGACATTGGCCAGGTCCCACAGGTGCCAGATAAACAGGCTTTTACTGTATATTAGGGAACGGCGATATATCGGTATATCGCTAAAACCCGATATGATTTTCATATCGGTATGCCGATATAGACATTTTAAAAATACCGATATATCGAAAAACGATATATTGAGGTAAAAAATCGAGATGCGAGCACAATCAACTACAAGACCCAGAATGCTCATCTCTATACACAATGCACAGACCGAGGTGCAAAGCCGCCATCTTGTATTCATAGTCCTCGAATACAATATACAGGTATGCAAGGGGTGGGGGGAGAGAGACGGCTGTGGGTGGGGGGGGGTGAGAGACTGCTGGGGGGGGGGAGAGAGACGGCTGTGGGTGGGGGGGGTGAGGGGGAGAGAGACTGCTGGGGGGGGGGGGTGAGGGGGAGAGAGACGGCTGGGGGGGGGGGGGGGGAGAGAAAGACGGCGGGGGGGGGGGGGGGGGGGGGAGGAGGAGAGGGGGAGAGAGACGGCTGGGGGGAGGGGGACAGAGACGGCTGGGGGGGGGGGAGGGAGAGAGAGACGGCGAGGGGGGGAGGAGAGGGGGAGAGAGACGGCTGGGGGGAGGGGAGAGAGACGGCTGGGGGGGGGAGGGAGAGAGAGACGGCGGGGGGGGGGAAAGAGACGGCTGGGGGGGTGATGGGGGAGAGAGACGACGGGGGTGGGGGGGTGCGAGAGAGTGACGGCGGGGGGTGGGGGGAGAGACGGGGTGGATGTGATAATATACAGATAGATAGAGATGGGGGGGGGATGTGAGAGAGGAGAGAGACATAGAGAGACACAGACAGAAAAACACAGAGATGGAGAGAGTGAGAGACACAGAGAGAGAAAGATATTTACCTCCTGAGAAGATAGGCCCCGAATGCGCAGTACGAAAAAACTGAAAATATCGGTATTTCGGTATATCTCGATATGAGCCGACCGATATATCCATATCCGGAAAATTCCCATATCGCCGTTCCCCACTGTATATACATTATATTGGATTACTCGCTGTATACCCCTAATTATCTTGGCCAAACAAGAGGAAATCACTACCCATCTAGAAACATCCTGTACACCATGTCCCTCCTCTACTCACTGACTTCCATTTGTCCATCTCCTCATTCAATCAGGAGTACAATGGAATGAACTGAAAGGCAATTAAGCCCAATTTCCTTGCCCTTAAATTCTGGTGAAATATTTGGTAAATTCATTTCCTAAACCAGACGATAATAAACTTGATTCAGAATGGCAAGTTTAACCACCACAAACAGTAGAATATATGCTTACCTATTAAGGGTTTCTTTGAAATACTTTCTCGTAATGTCAAACTGAAACAATGTGGTTTCACAGTCAGTTGAAGCATCGGCGCTGCCACCGTGCTTTTTCAGGAAGACGTCAAATTCAGCCTCGTCTGGAAACTTCTCACTCCCCATGAAGACCACTGAAACAACAGTCAAACTTAGATGAAAACAAAACAAGCAGACTAGACAACCTCCAGTAGCTCAACCAAATGATCAGCAGCTATTCAACCACCTGGCATCAATCACAGCTGACTATTCTGCCAAGACAAACCATCGGCATCTTACATGGTGTACATGCAGTTCCCCATCAATAGTCAATATAGAGGGTGGAACCCTCGATGCACCTTCAGGATTTGTGGCATCTGTACTGCCTTAGATGAGATAACTGAACCAATCTGTCAGTTCAATCAGTTGATACAATGCAGACCTGTTTTAATGCACCTCACTATAGCAGCACAAACGCAGTTAAAATCAAGACATACTAATAAACAAACAAATAAAACTTGAGATTTATATAGTGCCCTGCACGCGAGACGGCTTCTCAAAGTGCTTCACGATAGCAGAGCCCGAGACCGAGCTGGGGGAGGGAGAAGGTGACCGTAGCCATGATCGAACAGAATGCTACATTTGTGAGAAGTGACAATGACCTGGAAGTCAGCCATTTTAGCTTCTCTTTACAAAAGCCGCTGATCTTACAACTGCGAACCATATAATGTCTTTCCATAAGATAATGGCAACAAGCTCTATACATATATTAGCAATATCTCACCTATGACAAGTATTTGCATTGACACAATTGACACCTAATGGATATAGAATCCATATGAATGTGTTATTTTTAGCCATAGACAATTTAGGCAAGAAAGATATATATCTTACTGTGCTCCAAAAAATGGGCCAGTCCTGGAAGGTCATCAGGATCACAAAAACTTCCAACACCAACACAAAGGCCAGCCGCAGACTACAGACAATAAATCGCATGTTAGAAATCAAATCATTCAGTCTTGGAAATGATTAGTTATTTTCCGTTCTCTAGATTTCTCGTGCCACATAAGAGAGGGCAGAAAGAAAATGGTTCCCAGGTTTCCCTGGGTGAAGCCAAAGTTTAGAATAATGTGGTCTGTTCAGGTAATTCTACAAAAGAAGAGTGAAGCATTGGCAAGTGTTCAGAGAGAGCCTGATTGGAGTGGCGGGGGGGAGGGGGGTGAAGAGAGCGGGAGAGAAGCATGCTGAAAAAGCTGAACTAAAGGGCATAGGGTTAAAAGTAAAAAGACATAATAATAATAATCCTTGAATTTGATATAGCGCTTTTCATGTCTTCTAGATGTCTCAAAGCGCTTCACAGAATATACTGTAAAGCGAATTGACTATATTTTCAGCTATATCTCCAGCTGAATGTCCGCAAGCCTGAGGCCCTCGTCATTGGCTTGCATCAATGCCTCCACACATCTCCATGAGGTTTTTTTTGGGGAGCTGATGCTTTAATCAGTCACAATTTTTCCAAATGTTTCATTCAACAACTTGCATTTTTATAGTAGTGTTCAGCAGCGCATTCTTCAAAATGGTATATGAAGATTTACTTCAGTGGCCAGTAAATCTGATGCTCTTCTGGACACCTAACTTTGTTAAAAATGTTAAGCATCAGCCAAAATGTATTCATATTTCAAATTAAATATTAGGTAGACATTTACCAGCTTTTCGGCACCTTTGGAAACATTAAATGGTCTTCCTGGATCTTCAAATTCTTCTACAGAATCTTCTGCAGAATCTGAGCCACTAGATTCACTATAACCTTCACTATCCTCTTCTTCTGACAATGATTCTGAATCATTCCGCTTTATTCCGGTGGACATGTCCGAGATTAGAAGTGCACGTAAACCATTTTCCAGCTTGATACATCTGAAATATTAAAACATACTGAACATGTAAAACTCATCTTTCCATACAGGAATAGGCTTGATTTTTAAGAAATATAAATTTCTGCCTTAAATTTTGTATCTCTTGAAATCTTAATAATGCTTACATTTTATCATAGAATCATAGAATCTTACGGCACAAAAGGAGGCCATTCGGCCCATCTGGGCTGTGCCGGCTTTTTGAAAAGAGCAACGTAATCCCACTCCCCAGCTCTCTCCCCATAACCGCGCAAACCCGTTCTCCCCAAATAAATGTCTACCCCTCTTTTAAAAGTTGTTATTGAATCGGCCTCCACCACCTTTTCAGGCAACACATTCCAGATTCGAACAACTCGCTCAGCTCCCCTCTGCTTCTTTTAGAAACTCTTTTAAATCTGTGACCACGAGTTACTTGATACACCTACCAGCGGAAAGAGTTTTTCCCTGTTTACACTATTGAATCCCCTCATGATCCTGAAAACCTCCATTAGGTCTCCTTGTAACCTTCTCTGCTGCAACAAGAATAAACCTAGCCTCTCTGGCCTTTCCTTATAACTGTCCCTCATTTCTGGTACTGTACCATCTTGGTAAATCTCCTCTGCACCCTTTCCAATGCCTTAACATCCTTTCTAAAGTGTGGTGACCAGAATTGAACACAGTACTCTAGCTAAGGCCTAACCAAAGTTTTATATAGCACTTTCTCTGAAATGTCTCAGTGCTTCACAGAATAGATTGTAAAGTGGATTGACAGTATTTGTGGGTGGAACACAGCAGTCAGTTGCTCACAGCAGTCTTGGATTTTTTAAAATCTCGTTTGAGTACCTTAGCCTATTTCTCTGCACGTGCCTCAATCTTGTCATCATTTAACTGTAGAAAGTTAGAACTTATCCAGAACTTAATTGTGTATCAGAACAACAGTGGTTCTGGAATCAAAGGCAGAATCAGTAAGGTAGATTTGCCATCATTCACATAAATGTGGCCGTGAATCCTCTGCTTACTGTTAATGTCACCCTAGGGAACCATACAGGTGGTGAAAACAAGATACTGGACAGAGGATACTGTCCTGAGGAACGCTGCAAGTGATTGTGTGCAGCAGAAGAAGCCACTGGAGGAGCTGGTGGAGAAGGAAAGAGATGGTGGACTGCAAAGAGTGGTCAAAAGATTGTGCAGATGGGAGAGAAAACTGTTGCTGACTTTGACCAACCTGCTTGTTGGCAGGGCTAAAACCAGACCTGAGGGACTTGAAAAGGAGTGATGGGACAGGAAGGATCAAAACTGGAACAGATCCAGCTCACCAATCTCCACTCCCAATTTATATTTCGCCCACAAAAACACGGTTAATGCACTTTACAGTATCTTCTGTGAAGCGCTTTGAGATGTCTAGAAGATGTGTAAAGAGCTATAATAAATGTAAAGATGATTACTATTATTGTTAGCAAATAAATCCCACAAATTATCAATTGGTGGCAGTAATGCACCATCAAACACTGCTCCCCTCATTGAGACGTTTCAGTGGGAATTATCTAATTTAATAATAGTTGAATATTTGAGGCTACTTTGTGCAGGCATTGTGGAACATTAAAGGTACGGTAACTTTTAATAATAATAATAATCCTTGCATTTGAAACAGCACTTTTCACATCTTCAAGATGTCTCAAAGCGCTTCACAGAATATACTGTAAAGTAAATTGACTTCATTTTTTGTGAGCGAAACGCAGCAGCCAATTGAACAGCAGTGTCCTACAAACAGTCATGCACTGAAATGACTTTTTTTTTTTCTTGAGGGATTATTATCAGGCTTTAGTAATTTATTATACTTAATATAATATTATTTTATTATTATATATTATATTATTATACTTTCTCCATATTAAATCCATAAGTAATTAATTGTAAGCCTTGGGGAATAGTTGTAGATTTATATATTGCTCTACAGCCAGTGGAGACAGTTATAGATTAATACTGTACATGGGAAATCCGTAGCTGTAACTCTAACTCCAGGCCTACAATAAATAAGTGATATTTCCACTGGCATGACTTCACAATGATTACATGACATCATAAAGTGTCTTCAACCGATTTCTTAGGCTCTGAGATGATAAACCTACTCATTATAATCTACATTTTCAGTTGTTCACACGATGTGCCATGTAAAGATTATCAAACCTTATAATAATAATAATTCTTGCCTTTGATATAATAATCCTTGCATTTGATTTAGCGATTTTCACGTCTTCTACACGTCTCAAAGCGTTTCACAGAATATACCGTAAAGTGAATTGACTGTATATTTGTGGGTGAAACGTGGCAGCCAATTGCGGACAGCAGCGTCCCCCACAAACAGTCATGGATTGAAATGACCAATTATTGTTTTTTTTAAGGGTTTATTAGGCATGTGGAATAAGGAAACTTGCCCAAGGTTCACTGTGCGATAGGGAGTCAATGGAGTCTGGCGAGGGCGGGGGTGATGGGGGGGGAGAGTTTAGTGTGTGATGGGGAGGGCTGGGGTGATGGGGGGGGGGGGGGGGGGGGGAAGAGTTCAGTGTGTGATGGGGAGCCTCTGGTGATGGGGGGAGAGTTTAGTGTGTGACGGGTAGCGAGAGCTGGGGTGATGGGGGGGGAGAGTTTAGTGTGTGATGGGGAGCCTGGCGAGGGCTGGGGTGATGGGGGGGGGAGAGTTTAGTGTGTGTTGGGGAGGGCTGGGGTGATGGGGGGGGGGGGGGGGGGGAAGAGTTCAGTGTGTGATGGGGAGCCTCTGGTGATGGGGGGAGAGTTTAGTGTGTGATGGGGAGCGTGGCGAGAGCTGGGGTGATGGGGGGGGAGTTTAGTGTGTGATGGGGAGGGCTGGGGTGATGGGGAGAGAGTTTAGTGTGTGATGGGGAGGGCTGGGTGGGGAGAGTTTAGTGTGTGATGGGGAGGGCTGGGGTGATGGGGGGGGTGGGGAGAGTTTAGTGTGTGATGGGGAGGGCTGGGTGATGGGGGGGGGTGGGGGGGGAGAGTTCAGTGTGTGATGGGGAGCCTCTGGTGATGGGGGGAGAGTTTAGTGTGTGACGGGTAGCGAGAGCTGGGGTGATGGGGGGGGAGAGTTTAGTGTGTGATGGGGAGCCTGGCGAGGGCTGGGGTGATAGGGGGGGGGGGGGGGGGGGAGAGTTTAGTGTGTGATGGGGGGGGGGGGAGAGTTTGGTGTGTGATGGGAGAGTTTAGTGTGTGATGGGGAGCCTGGCAAGGGCTAGGGTGATGGGGGAGTTTAGTGTGTGATGGGGAGGGCTGGGGTGATGGGGGGATGGGGGGGGAGAGTTTGGTGTGTGATGGGGAGCCTGGCGAGGGCTGGGGGGGAGAGTTTGGTATGTGATGGGGAGGGCTGGGATGATGGGGAGAGTTTAGTGTGTGATGGGGAGGGCTGGGGTGATGGGGGGGAGAGTTTAGTGTGTGATGGGGAGCCTCTGGTGATGGGGGGGGGGGGGGGGGAGAGAGAGTTTAGTGTGTGATGGGGAGCCTGGCGAGGGCTGGGGTGATGGGGTGAGTGGGGGGGAGAGAGTTTAGTGTGTGATGGGGAGCCTCTGGTGATGGGGGGGGTGGAGAGAGAGAGTTTAGTGTATGATGGGGAGCCTGGCGAGGGCTGGGGTGACGGGGTGAGTGGGGGGAGAGAGTTTAGTGTGTGATGGGGAGCCTCTGGTGATGTGGAGGGGGGGGGGGGGGGGGGGGGGGGATGAGAGAGAGAGTTTAGTGTGTGATGGGGAGGGCTGGGGTGATTGGGGGGGGGGGGGGGGGGGGGGAGTTTAGTGTGTGATGGGGAGGGCTGGGGTGATGGGGAGAGAGTTTAGTGTGTGATGGGGAGGGCTGGGTGGGGAGAGTTTAGTGTGTGATGGGGAGGGCTGGGGTGATGGGGGGGGTGGGGAGAGTTTAGTGTGTGATGGGGAGGGCTGGGTGATGGGGGGGGTGGGGAGAGTTTAGTGTGTGATAGGGAGGGCTGGGGTGATGGGGGGAGAGTTTAGTGTGTGATGGGGAGGGCTGGGTGATGGAGGGGGGTGGTGAGAGTTTAGTGTGTGATGGGGAGGGCTGGGGTGATGGGGGGGAGAGTTTAGTGTGTGATGGGGAGGGCTGGGGTGATGGGGTGGGGGTGGGGGAGAGTTCAGTGTGTGATGGGGAGCCTCTAGTGATGGGGGGAGAGTTTAGTGTGTGACGGGGAGCGTGGCGAGAGCTGGGGTGATGGGGGGGGAGAGTTTAGTGTGTGATGGGGAGCCTGGCGAGGGCTGGGGTGATGGGGGGGGGAGAGTTTAGTGTGTGATGGGGAGGGCTGGGGTGATGGGGGGGGGGGGGGGGGGGGAAGAGTTTAGTGTGTGATGGGGAGCCTGGCGAGGGCTGGGGGGATGGGGGGAGAGTTTGGTGTGTGATGGGGAGGGCTGGGGTGATGGGGAGAGTTTAGTGTGTGATGGGGAGGGCTGGGGTGTTGGGGGGGAGAGTTTAGTGTGTGATGGGGAGCCTCTGGTGATGGGGGGGGGGGGGGGGGGGGAGAGAGAGTTTAGTGTGTGATGGGGAGCCTGGCGAGGGCTGGGGTGATGGGGTGAGTGGGGGGGAGAGAGTTTAGTGTGTGATGGGGAGCCTCTGGTGATGGGGGGGGGGGGGGGGGGGGAGAGAGTTTAGTGTGTGATGGGGAGCCTCTGGTGATGGGGGGGGGGGGGGAATAGAGAGAGTTTAGTGTGTGATGGGGAGCCTGGCGAGGGCTGGGGTGAGTGGGGGGGAGAGTTTAGTGTGTGATGGGGAGGGCTGGGGTGATGGGGGGAGAGTTTAGTGTGTGATGGGGAGGGCTGGGGTGATGGGGGGGGGGGGGGAGAGTTTAGTGTGTGATGGGGAGGGCTGGGGTGATGGGGGGAGAGTTTAGTGTGTGATGGGGAGGGCTGGGGTGATGGGGGGGGGGGGGGAGAGTTTAGTGTGTGATGGGGAGGGCTGGGGTGATGGGGGGGGGAGAGTTTAGTGTGTGATGGGGAGGGCTGGGGTGATGGGGGGGTGGGGGAGAGTTTAGTGTGTGATGGGGAGGGCTGGGGTGATGGGGGGGTGGGGGAGAGTTTAGTGTGTGATGGGGAGGGCTGGGGTGATGGGGGGGGGGGGAGAGTTTAGTGTGTGATGGGGAGGGCTGGGTGGGGAGAGTTTAGTGTGTGATGGGGAGGGCTGGGGTGATGGGGGGGGGGGGGGGGGGAGAGTTTAGTGAGTGATGGGGAGGGCTGGGGTGATGGGGGGGGGAGAGTTTAGTGTGTGATGGGGAGCCTCTGGTGATGGGGGAGAGAGTTTATTGCAGAGTTTCGGATCACACGAGATGCTGTCGGAGAGAGAGAGAGAGAGGCTGACAGACCCTCTCTCTGTGTCGCTGATGGTGACGTTACCTGTATTCTTTCGGGTCATTGGGAGACTTGACGATGGCCGGGTCGCCTCGGTTGCGGTTGATGTTGACTTCCTCCTGCGGCGGCTGCGGCTCCGCCCCGACATCCCCATCCCCCGCGCTGTCAATCAGGCCCGGGCCCGTCTCCATGCCGAGAGCCTGGTATTTGTTCCTCACCGGCATGGCCTGAGGCGGAGGCCCGGCTGCTGCCACCCCGTCGCCGGGCTGAGGTCCTACTGCTAACCGCTGCCCTCAGGGGCCGGCAACTACAGGCCCCGGGGACCCGAAGCTGATTGTTCCTGAACTCTCTCCGCCTGATCAAACTATTGGGGATGAAACCAATCGCTTAAACATACAACTCAATAAACCGCGCCGACCTCCCCCTCCCTCTCCTGATTGTTTGGGGAATACACCCTCACCGACACCAATGGCGGCGGCAGCCTGACAGAACTTGGCGGGAGCGAGACTCCAACTGCCGGCTTCTCAGCCACGCCGCACTGCACTGCGCCACGCGCCGCTCAACGCCCGCCTCCTCTGGCCTCTCATTGGTCCCCCCCGGCAGCCTACAACTACGAAATCTCGATCCTGAATGGCTAGAATGCCAGTCACTCACTCCCGCCGCTCAGCTCCCGCCTTTTCTGCGCTCTGATTGGTCCTTCCGGCCGCACTCACCCATAAAGGCTCGATTCTGAGTGGCTAGAATGCCAGTCACTCAGTCTCGCCGCGGCTCAGCTCCCACCTCTTCCTCCCCCCCCCCCCCCCCCGCGAACACTCCACCTATCCTCGCCTGATTGGTTCTCCACCCACCAGCACCCACCTACCCACAAAGCCTAGATTGTGATTGGCTGAAACGCCCGTCACTCCCGCATTCACTTCGCCCTGGCTGGGACTGGAGGCGTCACGTGATAATAATAATAATAATAATCCTGGTATTTGATATAGAGGCTTTTCACATCTTATCGACGTCTCAAAGCGCTTCTCAGAATATACTGTAAAGTGAATTGACTGTATAAATATTTGTGGGCGAAACGCGTTATATTAATATAAATATAAAGCTTGATATCAAATGCAAGAATTAAAAATTTATATTGTAAGCTGGGATATGGGTTGGAAGCCGTCTTGCAAGTTAAAATACATTTGTCGCGGGTAAAGTTAACCAAAAATGGCCCAATATTAAGTGTTTCCCACAGGAGGGGAAGAAAAGTGGCCAATTTAGGGTTAGTGCTTTTAAAATTGTCTTCAGAGGGGAAAAAAATCAGTTTGAATTTTATAAGCTCAGTA